>CM049798.1:16200415-16470166 GCA_027422405.1 Ptychobarbus kaznakovi
ACTCTATATTGTCAAATTGCAACATCGTTTAAAACAACAATTACGATATTATCGCAGACAAAATATATATCGCACACCCCTAAGAGCACATCATTTGGTTGATTCTTTTTTTGTTACATTTAATTAATCAATGCATGCTGATGAACTTTTATCATAGTTTATAGTTATATAGTAACAAAAGTGTTCAACACACAACCCGTTCTTTTTCATCAGTATTATTTGTGATTTAAATTTTGTGAACACGAATTCCCTTTTTCGTGTGCTTTCACTTTCAAATTTGCGATCTTGGTGTCACGTTTTACAAGAAAAGATAATTGTCTGTTTTGCTTGTATCTACACCTTTCACTTTTTGAGACTAAAACAAAAGATTGATTCATTGTTATTCTTACTTAAAAAGCACAACAATAATAAAGCAGTACGTTACAATGACAAACTGTCTTACATAATGTTTATTAACAAATACGAATAAGACGAGGCATGGCATAGGACACATCACTTGCTGTATTATATACAGACTAATAAATTACAGAACCCTGCTTAGTTTCAGTGGACGACCAGTCTTGGGCTACAGGGTGATATGGCTGTGGCGGCATAACTGATATTGATACTGTGTCATTCACTGATATGGGCGGCAACAAAACATGCGCTGCTCATGCTCCACTGACACTCGCGATGTGAAACAGGTGTTAAAGACATTAAAATCTGCATTCATGCTGTTGCTGGTCCAGAAAGAGCAACACAACACAAACAGTCTTTTTCAACCACACTTCTTATTTCTGTGTGTTAAGACATTTAAATAACAGTAGGTCGGGGATAAAATTGGTGTGGGTTGGGGTGTTTCACTTTTGGTCTACTGTGTGCGTTCAAAAACGATCGGTGCGTTTCACTTGTATTGTATACTTGTCTTCCCATCTGGAGGGGGCAACTAGGGGGTAACGTTCTGCGTGACGGGACGATGTATCGATACTTGTATGTTGTTACGATGCATCGATGCCACGCGCCAAAATATCGATATCTGTCGTATAAAAAGACACCTTATATTTTGGCACTGTCACAATTTATATAATGTCCGTCTATGCATTACAGCCAATGGTGCATTCCCGTTCAATTCAGTTATCGGACTCGATATAAGGACTGCCCGAAGGCACAAGGCGAGCATATAAGACGCTCGGGATTGTTGGCGGAACAGTCGCGCACTGTGTGATAAGTTTCCGCGCACACATCTGAAGCGCACGCACACAGACAGCCGCCTCACAACTGTGCGCGAATACTAAATTGAGCTCTCCTCTCTCTTGCTTTTTGAGCATGGAGAATAAATTCAGACAAAACTACATCAAAATGCATGTTTTGGCTAATATCCATTTATAATTTACATTTCACTACGGATTATATTCTGTATAATTGAGTATGTGACGAAAAAAAAAAACCTTGAAACTTGAACCTATCCTTGTAAACAGTAGGTTAAGAAAAGCATATGTCTTAATGTAAAAACAGTGGAGAAAAAAGGCATGTGTATCAGTATATTAAATCTGTGCTTTCATTCTTAAAGTGAAAGAAAATCTAATAATAAATCTAATGCTGTCAAAGAAAAATACAAGTGCTCACTGCTCCTGACTAAATAACCTTTGTAACATCAAAAAGTATTCTTTACAGGCTATTAATTTATACAGTGAAGACTATGCAGTTATTTTACATTTGATTATTACATTTCTGTGGCGTACCTGAACATTTTATTTTAGACTGAGCTGAAAAACCTGAAAAGCACTGTTTATTGAACTTTCTTTCTTCTATTGTATTTATTTTCTGTTAATTGCTTGTAATTTGGTTGTCTGCAGAAATAATGTTAGCACTGAGCCCATAGTAGCATTTTTAGATTTATGTTCATGTAATATATTTTGGTTGCATTTGTGAGTTAATAAAAATGTAGATGGTTGTTTAAAAATAGGTATATAATATCGATATATTGATCGATATACTCCTGTATCCAATCGAATCGTAATCGTAATAATTTTTTGAGGTATCGGAAAATATTGTATCGCTGGGTATGAGAATCGATATCGTATCGAATCGTGACGATCCATCCGAGTTACACCCTTAGTGGCAACAACCCGTTTAAAAAATGTATTTGACATTGAATCATTCATTCAGGAGATTCCAATAGTGACAAGTCTTTATGAAGTGAGACACTGACTCCTTCATTGCATTTTCAAAAAAATTGTGTTTTTCAAATGAATATATATATATATATATTGCAATGAACATTTTGTCAGAACCACTAGTAAATTGTTATTTTGTGAGAGAATCGTGATCTCCAATTTATATTAAAAAAACTATGATTCTCAATTTATCCAGAATCGTGCAGCTCTAGTTTACATGTTGTTTATTAGCCTACTGCATATAATTAATAAAAAAGAAGTTTAATTTCATAAAGTATAAGGTGATTTAAAAATGCACCTACATTTTGTGCATTTTGTGTTTTTTCAGTTGAATAAAAGACTATTCCTCCCAATATATTTCATCATTGAGGATTTTTTTTTAAGTCAAATTTTTTTGTCTCGTTTCGTTCTCGTGAACCCAGTCTCGTGTCTCGTCTGGTCTCGTGGGATAAGTGTCTCGTCACACCCCTAGTCATCAGCATCGTAAATCATATAGTATTTGTATTTAAAAAAAAATGATGTACATTTATAACACTATTCTTTGTATTATATTACCTTAGCATCAAATTACAAAAAAATTGTTTACGCTAATGCGTAATGGTAGATGGTAAATTTGACATTGTTTGCTCTTCTGACTGCCGTTATCACTCTCTCTCAATTTTTTCCCTTTTATTGAAAGTCATGAAAACACTATCGTAGAGTTTTTATTTTGATATTTGAGCAAATGGGAATGCAAAAAACATTATATTTGAGGTACGCTCCCTTAACTTTTTTATTTTTTATTATGCTTTACATCAGAGCAATACAACGAGAAACATTCAAATGTAAAAAAAAAAACTGAAAAAGATGAACAACATTAATATAATGAAACAGTGGCAGAGGACAGTAACAAAATGAGAAAAGTTTGGTTTGGAACCTGACCACTTCATTTTATGAATACGAAACTTCCCATTAAAATGAACAATTGTATGAAGTATTCTTTATCAAATCCATGATCACCAAAATATATTATTACATCATCTCCACTCAGCTGTAAAGAAACAGCCAACATTTTCTTAATAAAAATGGTCTCAACTCCAATCAATCCAAATTATTTTTGTATGTATACAGTGAAAAAGCACATGTTCCAGTACGTTTAACTGGGTATATTCTGTGCATTATTTTAAAAGAAACCTCTTTTACTTTATTATTAATATCTAATTTGTCTACAGTTCGCCAAGCTTTACGCCAATTCACATCTCCAAATACAGAAGACCAGACAAAGTGAGCTGGAGGATAAACAATGTTATTAAGTATATTCCTAATATAGTTATTTGAGTCTATTTTGTATAATATTTGTATTACCAATCAATATTTTACGCTTGATCTCTTGAAAATTCAAATCTTTCTCCTGTGATGCACTTTGAGAAGGGTCAAAACTTGTTGAGGGATTGCATCCATTACAACTGCAAATTCCTTGGGTCTAATTGGTATTTAAACATTCCTTATACGTTAATAAAACTCCATCATTGTTTAAGAGCTGGCTAAATACTATAATATTGTTTTCATACCAGAAATCAAAATATAAAGATTTATTTTTGTTCCAAATATAGTACCTCTTTGGAGACCTTTAGATTTTGACAGAAGTACCCGCCCCTGAATTGACAAATCCCTTTGCAACCACATATTAAATCTCTTACTAGATTTTAGAAATTTAAATCATTATGCAAATATTAATCTTTACATATAACAACTACTCTCCCATTCACTGCTCTTCAAGTTAACCCAACTATGAGGACTTCCGCTGCTGAGAAACCCGGAAATGTAATTGCAGTGAAGCCACCAGAAGTGTTCATCCGCCATCTTACTATTCCAGCAGAGAGAGCACCATTGAGTCACAGCTAAAACACTGACCAAAAATCACCCGATTTGAAGCGAATCAGTCACACGGGATTAGTTTTTATGTTAGGTATCTGTAAATTAATTTTGACTTCAGATGTTATCTGCTATGTTTATGGTCTTTTTGAGCAGGATAAGCCATATATTTAAATAGTTTTAGGTGGATGTGTCTGCTGCTCACTGCCGACACAGGTAACGGATCCAACACAAAATATAGCCTATTTCTTTATGTACTTCTTCAGTAATTATTAAACATGAACGTATTAGTATCAGAAATTGATTTGAATATCAATACCCTCTGTTACTTTATTGCATGTTGTACTGAAATGAAAAGCTTAACTTACCATGCTTCATGTCTTTAAATCCATACTGTATGTAGTCAGTTATTATTTCTCTCAATAAAATAGTTTATATTTTTAATGTCCTGATTGAGCAGCATCTATTTCAGACCCTCCAAGATCTCGCAAATATGTTTACTAGCATTACCGTTTCCATGTAAAATGTCATGTATATGCTAAATTAATAATTAATTTAACCACCGTTTAAATCATTACCAGCTTCAAAAGAATGCTGTTAACAAACTCGTTGAAACATTTGCAGTAAGCTACTGTACGGATAAAACACTATAACAAAATCACATGAACAATGAATAACTATAAGGCGAATGAAGGTATATGTGTAACTGTTATACAAAGCATAAATCTTCAGATTTCAGAATTAGCGCACTGTCATTTGTTGTATATGCTGAGGTCGTGTCTGTCTGATGTTTATCATGTTCATCTGATGTCCCCTACTGTAATGAAAGTACATTTTTAATAAGCAGGGGAAATTCCCGACATTAAAAAATAACTATTTACGTGCCAAGGGTGTTTGCATTGTAAGAATGCACAGGGATACTTCAGATTTGAAAACCCTGACTTGCTAGATAACGTTTTCTCAAAATTATTATGATTTCCTATTAATTCAATGAAATTGAATGAATAATTGTATTGGAATAGTGGGGAATACCAATGCGGCAGCGCGGCGGCTTCACTTTCATGACGTCATGAGCAATCCAGTTCTCTATTATAGATCAGTGGGCTCCACCCTAAAGGGCAGGAACAACATTCTACTCCAGCAATGGCAGGACAGGCTGGGAATCAATGCCTGGTTTAGAGTGAGAAAGAAAGAGGATCTCCACTGAAACAGTCGATAATAAGCGGAAACACAACAGCAACCAATCTGTCCCTGTAGCCCTCCACCTCAGTGCTGTTGTTGTGACCGCAGTAATGTGTTTGGGGCAGTCAGCCGTGGATCATCATCATTCTAGCTCTGATTCGAGTGGGAGTCAATTAGCAGCTAAAAAAGAGTGAAATATGCGGATTGCTACCTGTGGGAATAATAACAAAGCAAAAACAATGCGATACGTGACCATCTAGTCAACCCGAGTTTGTTGCTCTTGCTGTGTTTTGATGTAAATATCTACTAGGATGTTATATTGTTGGACTAAAACCAGTTACCTCTTATAATATTGATCTGATCTTCATGTCTCTGCAGTCACGACATGCTTCTTTCAGCTTTATGTTCTGATATTTGCATTTAAAAGAGCTGTTTATAAATATGATGGTATGTACACATTAATGACAGTCAAGAGGTCTTTATGCAGCACATATTTAGATTATAGACAGTTGCCCCTACAAGCTGTGATTTTATTTATTTGTTTAATATTTTATCAGTAATCTTTTTTTATTTGATATTCCACAAATTAATAAAAAACCTGTTTCTAATCCACATAAATTTCATCTTTTTTTGTTGGTCATAGGATGGGAAAAAATACTTTATCACTACCCCAAGACTTCTTAAAGTGACCCTTATTAATTTAATATGTGATTTAATATAGTATTTCTTTTTTATATAAAATTTATGTCAGTAATAATTTTTTTCTATTGAAACTCTATGGATTAATCAAAAATCAGTTGGGACTTCTTTGCACTGACCCATATTTGAGTATGCATGTAAGTGAAATGAGAAATATGTCAGAATTCTCAGTATTCATAACAGTAGGCAAAAACGTGCCCTGATGACCTTTTACTTTCACTGAGATTTTAAAATGTACTTTCAGTGAACTCTGTCCTTATCCGTGGGCCACAGGAGGAGTCATAAATTGCAGGGAAACTTGACAACATGACTGATATAGTCCTAGTATTTTCTAATTTAATTTATGCTACTCACATGTATTGTATTATACTGTATACTTAATTTTACTTCATACATTATTCACTCACTAAGTTAGTTCTTCATCAACTGTAGTTCCTACTTTCTAGTAGTAGGCCTACTGTATCAGTAGAAAGAGGCCACATGAAAGGACTTAAGAAGGTCCTGAAAAAGAAGTAGTGCGAACTCTTCCCAAAATGTATGCACGGAAAGGTGCAAATCTTGTGTGTTCTGTCCCAGTAAGGTTACACATACACACACACACATACTCTCTTACATATATTTGATATACAGTGTCCTCCATAATATTGGCACCCTGATAAATATGAGCAGCGGCTTGAAAATAAATCAATTGTTTATCCTTTTGATCTTTCCCAAAAAAAATTACAAAATTCTAACCTATCATTGAAGTAAAACAATTGAGGGAGAAAATCTCAGGAAATAACGTTTTTCTCAATGGTGTTGGCCAAATATTGGCACCCCTAAAATTCTTATGAGTAAAATATCTCTGATATAAATCCTTCATATTTACATTTTTTTAGCACACCAGGGTGAAAGCATATGTCCAGCCAACTCCTGTTCCACAGGATTATAAATATGTAACACAAAGCCAAATTCCTTCATCCATCACATTGAAAAAACCAAAGAATATATTTCATGTGCAAAAAGATAATTGAGCTTCACAAATTAGTGATGGCTAGAAAAGAGCAGAGCAGTGAAAAATCCCATTTCCACCATCAGGGCAATAATTAAGATTCCAATCAACAGAAAATGTTACGAAACTGCCTGAAAGAGGACGTGTGTCTATATCGTCCTAATGCACGCTAAGGAGAGTTTGAGTGGCAAAACTCTCCAAGTACGCTGGAGAATTGCAATTTTGAATTCGGAGTAGAAAACATGAAAAAAATTTCAAACAGTCCCTACATCACCACATGTTGTTTGGGAGGGTTTCAAGAAAAATACAGTCATCCAAAAACAAACTCCAGCATTCTTTACACGACTGAAACTTCAAATGGACTGGGCTTCTAGCTATGAAACAAAAAAATGAGCTTTTGCAGCAAACACTAAGATTGTTTGGTGCAACAGGGATAAAAAAGTACCCCATGTGTACTGAAATATACTGCTGTATTTTTTATGTTGTGGGCCTATTTTTCTGCTGGAGGTCCTGAACATCTTGTTTAGACAACACACAGCATATGGATTCTAAAAACCAACATATAAAAAATCAATAAGGACTGACCCTGTTAGAAATCATAATGGGATTTTGGATCTTCCAACCGGACAATAATCCAAACACAAACCTCAAAAACAACACAAAAATGGGTCATGCACAAAACCAAGCTTGCTTGCCATTCCTCTTGACCTGAACCCTAGAAAATGAGTGAGGTGAACTGAAGAGGAGAAGCCGATAGCTGTGATTGAAGGATCTGGAGAGATTCTATGGAAATGGTTCATCTCTTATCAGGTGTTCTCCAAACTCTTCAGGTTATAGAGAAAACTCAGAGCTTGCTGGTGAAAAGGACATTTCAATAATTGTCAATAATTGTGGCACAGAACTAAGAAAGTATTTCACCATGGTCCCCCCATTTAATTGTTTTACCAATGATAGGTTGGAATTTTGTGAATTTTTTGGAATGAAAGATAAAAAGGATAAACTGCAGATTTATTTTCACAGGTGCTTTTATCAAGGGTGCAATATTAGTGGAGGACACTGTATATGTGACAGCTTCAATCCTGGGATAGGCGGGTAAATAAAAAAACGTTTCCTGAAATATGAAATGTGCTTCCTTCGAAGCAAAGGATGATAGCATTTTGAGATGCAGTGTAAGCAAAACTGTTACTTTAAAAGTGAATTTTGATTTTACTGATTCTTTACTGTTGGAAGCAGTTTTGTATTATTTGCTTGAAAAATGAACATAAAAAAAATGGAAGCAGGGATTTATGTGCATGCTTGCTTTTCCTCTTGACAATACCCGTGATTCTCCGGGGTTCAGGTCTAGTGAGTTCTGGCATCAAGCACACCAACACCATGTATTTAACCAACTTTTGGGTTTTGCAGTGTGGCCAAATCCTGCTGGAACATTATCAGTTTTAAAAAGCTGGTCAAAAAACATAAAGTGCTCCAATGTCAAGACGGGTGCAGGCAGTGACGTTAGTTTTCAAAAAACACAATGGAACAACACCAGATGACATTGCACCCCAAATCATCACAGACTGTGGAAACTTAACACTGGACTTCAAGCAACTTGGGCTATGAGTAGGGTTTTTCAAAACCGATATCCGATTATGGTAAAATGCTTAAATATCGGGAAAAATATCGGTAAACCGATATATCGGTCGATCTCTACTCTTGATGCCTTGACCCCAGCCTCAGTTGAGAAGCACTGCACTAGAGCATCCCTTCATTCAGACACAGTGGAAGATCTGATAAGAATCAGTGTAGAGGGGTCAAGTCTGGAAGATGTTGATGCTAGAGAGAGTGTGGCCAGCTGGTTTAGCCAAGGCCAAAGATCAAGAAAGCTAAACTACAGGAGTTGGCCATCCGAGGGGCATGTGACTGCAATGGAGGATAGTCCATAAGACATTGAGCCATGAGATGTTCAGTTTGACGCCCTTAAAACACTTAATTTAGATTTTATTTTTATTTAATTTATCTTGAGATGTTTTAAGTTTAAATATTAGCTCAGTGAAGCACTTTAAGCACCAACACTTTTTCAGTAAGTTACCTTTCTTGTAGAATTGTGCTTCAAATAAAGAACTATATGTTGACCAGATTGTTAGTTAATCGATTACTAGTCAATATTGTCCTATATGAAAATTTGGGTGCACCTAACTTTTGTGCTGGTGCACCTAAGAAAAAAAAAAAGGCGCACCAGTGCAACCAGTGCAAAAAGTTAGTCTAGAGCCCTGGGTGGGATTATTTAAAGGGGAGGTCTAATGCTATTTCATGCATTCTGACTTATTAATATTAGACAATTTTGACACTGTTAAATAGTTGTGTTCTCATGCTAAACCAAAGTTTAAAATAATGAGTTGGACATGTGATAGAGTATTTCTGTGTCAAATACACTTCTTCAGGGTTCAGGAATAAGTGTTGAAAAGTAATTTTCTGTATGACGTCAAAAACGCATCACATAAACCAGAGCAAGAGCAAGAGCACACCCATCAATGTGCTTCATTCGGGTTACGGAAGTCGTCGGCAGCACTGCACCTGACTTGCTCGAGAAGGATTTGTCATTTTTTTAGACCATGAAATCAAGTCACCAAAAAAGTGTGTTTTTGGTTGTGAGGGAAAGATAACCTTGTTCAGTTTCCCTAAGAACCCAGCATTAAGGGAACAGTGTATGCAGTTTGTTTCTCTGGA
Source organism: Ptychobarbus kaznakovi (assembly GCA_027422405.1). NCBI lineage: Eukaryota > Metazoa > Chordata > Actinopteri > Cypriniformes > Cyprinidae > Ptychobarbus > Ptychobarbus kaznakovi. The sequence goes on from CM049798.1 coordinate 16,210,007, forward strand.
GCAGCAACAGAGTTGTGCAAGTGTGTTTGTTTTTTCCTGGCATTTCAGTGACAAATGTTTTATAAACAAATTAAATAAAATGTAAGTATATAAAGTTCCTGTTTTATATCAATGTCACTGCTTGCAGACGATTGCTATGCAAAAGCTCTGCATGCTCGTGACTCTTTAGCTCTGCCCACGGCACACCTCCAGGAGCTCGAATCTTTTCGGTGAGAAGTGGTACAGCTGTATCTGTCTTTTATAAATTTGACAAAACTAAAGACTCTTCAGAAATATGAAATATGCAATACTACTCTATAGGTACTCATGATTAACATGAGATTGGCAGAAACTCTGTTATGTCCCTTTTAAATGAGGGATACTGTTATTATGTGTTTGTTCCTGGATGAAAATTCAGGACTGCAGTCAAGACATTTAAGGGAGTTCAGGAACATGTCTTACTGATTATAGAGAATAACTCTTCTTTGAGTGGACTTTGTGCTTTGTAACTTTGCAGAGGTTTTTCATGAAGTTGAAAATATAAAAAAAAACAATTAGACCTCGTTAACTGTGGTAAAACCACTATAGCCTTTTGTGGATTATGTCTTTTATTTGAAATGTTTTAACTTTAGTTTTACCTGAATGCATAGATTAGCAGAGCAGAGCAAAATTAAGAACAAAAGAACTGTAGGAGGACTGACTTCACTAATCTAGGGGAACATCATGCATACTAAGTGTTATTGTTCTTTTATTTTTTGAGATCTTGTTAATCAAAGCTCAGTGGCATGGGACACAATCCAGTAAGTCTGTCAGATGGCTCAGACCTTGTTTTCGAGATGTACGTGTAAACTGAGCAGATCTGTCTTTATACAGATGACACACCACCAGCTGGTCTTTTATTAAACCACACATGGCCCATTGAAACAGTCTAATGACATTAAAACCACCAGACCTACATTAATTATGAATAATAGGCTTTGTAGTCTACCAGGCCTGATTAAGATGAAGGAGATGGTGATATGGTTCAAGAAGAGTTACTCATCATGTCTATCAGATTTGTCTTTGATGAAGTTGGGAGGAGGGCTGCTGCTGGCCCTGCATGAACTCTGTGCTATGTGCTGCATTGATTTTTCCAAAGCAGTTGTCTGCTTTACCAGGGCTGTGTTTTGTATCAAGGGATTGAAATACTACATTATTCAATTATCAGAAACCTCATGTCCATTAATTTGGCACATGCCTGATTTTTGAACTTCCAGTCTGTATCTTCGCTAATTAAGTATAAAAAAAAGAAAGTGTCAAATCAGGATAAAAGAGGTCATAATGCCTTTGCCCTGTGGGTCCTGGTTTGGGGATCTGTGCACTAGACTAACACGCAAGTCTTACACCATTATTGAGCTGCTAATGTGTTAAAGGTGAAGTGTGTAATATTTTAAAATCTTAAATTTGGAGACAACTATAAGTAAGCCGTTTGAATAGGTATAGTCACTGCAATGCTTAGAATTAAAGGGTTACTCCACCCCAGAATGAACATTTTGTCATTAATCACTTACCCCCATGTTGTTCCAAACCCATAAAAGCTTTGTTCGTCTTCGGAACACAATTTAAGATGTTTTGGATGAAAACCGGGAGGCTTGTTTTTGTCCAACACGCCTTGTGACTGTCCCATTGACTGCCAAACAATTAACACTGTCAAGTAGGTGTGGGCGATATGGAAAAAATATCACAAATAATTTTGAAATATCACGATTTCACAATTTTATCACTATTCTTTGTCATGTTGGTTTTACTATTTTGTCTGAGCAGTGCAGCCAAAATAATTTCCCTATTATAAAACAAATCCTTTCAAGGTAACAAAATAAAAAAAAGAATGGTGGATATTTAGGCAAAGTGGGCGAAGATAAAAATCTTTGTCATTATTTTCTTTGTTATTAAAAATAAGAACAAAGATACACATACAAATAAAACAAACAGTGCTTTATTTTCAGGTACAATAGGCATATTTAGCGGGAGCAATCAAGAAAATTAAGAAATTGAATGAACAAATATAAAAATAAAACACTATATAGATTGATTCCTATTAAAGCAGCTGTATTTTTTTCTGTCAAGTAGAGAGTAATTTTTTTCTCTTTGTATTTTGTTTTTTGCTTGAAAGAATATAATTCTGTCATATGTCTGTTGATTCTGTCATAGTGTTTTATATTAATACCCTCATTTACTCACTCAAGTTTAGTTTTAAACCTGAATAAGTTTCTTTCTTCTGCTGAACATAAATGCTATTTTGAAGAATGTGGAAAACCAAACAGTTTCTGGTCCTCAGTGACTTCCATAGTATTTGTTTTCCTTCTATTAAAGTCAATGTGGACCAGCAACTGTTTGGTTACCCACGTTTTTGTGTTCAGCACAATAAATTAATTAATACAGGTTTAGGACATGTGAGTGAGTAAATAATGACAGAAATAAAATTTTAGGGTGAACTATCCCTTTAATGACAGTCGGCAGCATGTTTAGTATTGTCTCTTTAAGACCTGCACGCATCTAATATACAGGCACGCATCCATTTTGTCTCGGCTGTGTACTTTAATTTTAGACATAACCAACTGAGTCTATACATAAACCTTGTTGTGTTTTGACCGTATTAGCGGAAAAGATAACTTAGTTCAGTTATCAGGCGCTGTTTGACGGGCTTTTTCGTGCGCGCTCTTCAGGTTTAGGGACTCAGAGAAAGCGCACGTCAGAACAGCATGTGAATGAAGCGTTTAATGGAAAGGCTTTAAAACACGCAAATAATCTACTTTTGTGATTGTGAATAAGTGCTTTGTCCCGTGAGAGTAACTCTACCGCTGAGTTAACACGGATGTGAATGTATGAAGCGTTGTACAGTTTATTGATACGGCGGCGCCAGAACTGTAACTGATAGAATGTGTGCTGTAGCACGATACTACGATATTTCTCCAAAAGCAGATTGTGGAGACATTTTTATCACGATATCGCACACCCCTACTGTCAAGGTCCAGAAAAGTATGAAAGACATCGCCAAAAGTCTATCTGCCATCAGTGGTTCAACCGTAACATTATGAAGCTATGAGAATATTTTGTACACAAAGAAAACAAAAATAACGACTTTATTCAACAATTCGTCTCCTCTGCGTCTCCTCCGAGTCAGCGTAGTGCCATTTTGGAGAGTATTCGCTGGACACAAACTACGTACGCTGTTCTGTGTCAGGCGCACCACACGTAACGATACTACTCTCCAAAATGTTGTTGAATTGTTGAATAAATTGATTAAAGACAATGACAATTTTCATTTTTAAGTTTTGGTGGTAGTAACCCTTTAACTCTCTATTAGTTTGCTCTGTGCACACCACTGTCAAAATAGTGGAGGAGTGATTACCGCGTTAAGCTGCAGAGTGTACGTGACCTTTGAGACCATGTATCTCCAAACTAAAGATGTTCTCAGAACTTCAGCCACAGTGGGGATTTTTGGTTTCCCAGAAACCAGAACACGCAAGACTGGGGCTCATTAAAGCCAGATAATGACCTAGGTTTCTCTGTACTGCTGAGCAGTAAGAGGATCAAAATGGGAAGAAAATCTGTTCTTCTGCAGAATAGGCCAGTGCTGCAGTAATGAGATACCTGAAAGGTCATGGTCATAAAGGGGAATGATGCGGTAATATAAGGATAATGACTAGCAGGAAATCCTGTTGCCGTAAAAACATTATGGTTCTGGTTAGAGACAAGTACATGTTTTCCATAGTGGAGTACAGAATTCTGATCCTATTTGACAGATTTTCATTTTAGGTAATGTGACCGAACCATGTTTCTGTCTCAGTATGTCCTGTTTCTCTTCCTTACAGTGAGTGTTTTTTTCCATCTCCATCCTGTCTGTGTGCTTCTATGGCCATGTATAGTGCAGTTACTGACACTGAAATGTCACTTCTCAACTGTGACGGAAAGTGAAAGTGCTGTTCTTTAGGTCATGTTGAGCATGTAGTTGGAGGAGAAGGAAAATCAGGCACACCTGGCCAAAACAATAGCCACCAATGTTTCATTGTGGGCTCTGCTTCATCTGTTGTGGATCTGTGTGTTAGAAATTACTTTATACCATTAAAAATAGAGTTTGTTGTATGTAGACCAGTAAATGGAGACAACGTAACTAATAAACTCAAACACAGAGTGTTGCCTGATTAAGTGCAGCCACTTTAGATTGTAGCCAGACGTCTGTTGCTTATGAAACCAGACACAGTGAGAATGTAGCTCAATATAGTCAAAGCCATTCAGGCCAGACTGGAGTTTTCCCTTTGTGTATGTGTGTCTGTCCTTATTCAGCTGTGAATGCCAAGTCTCATGCAGAGCTAGTGCTGAGCAATACATTCAATTATTAGCAATATAATCACAATATCTTTGCTGACAATATGGGGATATTGTGAATATCATGATAATGTTACATTTAGCTCATTATGAGTATGACGGCTGCTTTCAAATACTCCTGTGAGTGTCAAAAGTTTCTGATTACAACATGTTTTTGCAGCATTGTTCATTGTAGCCAATCAAAGACTTGTCTGTTGAACTGAATGAGCACATAAACACAATGGCCAGTTTTTGTTCCACATGTGCTCACTTAGGGACTGTTTACCCTTGATCACTTAATGTGTTTTTACTGATCAGATATCGGTCTAATTTGTTAAAATGGTTCTATTGTCGATTCCAGCAATAGGCCTTTATGCAAATTTAATTGAGTTCACATCAGTGAATGCAACAGATATGAGCTGCATTTTATTTAGCGTCAGCTAAACACAAGATCAAAGACGGCAATAAGAGAGAGTGGCATCAGCAAGAGTCATGCATGCACATTTAGACAGTACAGACCAAATAACACGATACTTGCAGCTTTCCCTTGTATTATTATTCTCATTTTTGTTCGTCTCTTCAGTAATTGTTTGACTGATATATTGGCCAGCACTGAGAAGAACGCCAGCACTTGGGGGCATGGAGCTTCCTTTCAGTTTATTAATAAATTATTAATAATTGACAGATCTGTTATTGACGGAACTGTTAAGCAAAGAAAGTAAATGGTATATTAAAAAGTACTTTGCTTTTATATTATTAGTAGTGATCGACCGATATAGATTTTTTTATAACCGATACCAATTATTTGCATGTTTATGTACCCGATAACCGATATGCAGAACCGATATTTATTTACTGTTATAAAGTAAATAAATAACAGAGTGAAGTAAGTCTATACTTCGCTTTGTTTTTTCCTCCTTTGAGTCATCTTAACAACAACAAAAAACTGTTGAAAATTAACATTATTTCATGCTAAATTTAATCTTCAAATTACAACAATAAAAACAATTTATTTATAAAAAGCATCATCAGCAACACTGATATTAAAAATAAGCAAAATAATGTCTAATGTTTTCAAATGGAGAAAATAAAGGACAGGAGTCATATCAACTTCATTTTAAACTACAGTTTTAGGTTTAAACGCTGTTTAATAGACTAAAGAGTGAATAATAATTCACTGGATAATGTTAATTGAATGAATAATATTCTCTGGAATATTGAGATAAGCTATAACAAACAAAACATCGTATTGTATTGCATTTCTCTACTGGCATGTTCTATCAGAATTATTAAAATGTTTTTGTCATTCTAAATTATGAAATGCCTGCTGACAGCGCGGTTTATCTATGCATTTACACAGAACTATAGGGAGAGTGGGGACGGTTGCAACATTTTTTGCATTTCCTTTAGTTTTTCAGAGACTATTTGCATTAGAAAGCCAGAATTTTAATACAATAAAGCCACATCAGTCGGCAACTCACCCACGTTGCTGTAACATGTGCACATATGATTATATACACACAATATATACTTGAATAGACAAAGTCAAATGTTGCAACGGACCCCACAAATGGGGGCGGTTGCAACAGTCCACACTCCACAGGGGCAGTTGCAACATTCATTAAAATGTAATTTAAACCATTCTTAAATATAATTTAGCAGTTTCTTTATTTTATTTATAGATATTTATAGATTATAGATATAAATCATTTTTTACAATGCTTCATGCAAACAACTTAGACAGTATAATAAAAAAATTGAATTATTAAAAAAATACTTTTTTACCATGAAAATTAATTTTTTGTAAAAGGAATGGTCACATGTGCCTGATTTCATCCAGGAAGTATGGGGGCTGATTTAGCATGTGCAGTATGAATATCATTACTGTAGCTCATTCCTGATTGAAGAAATAAGCCATGTTGCAACCGTCCCCTCTCCTACTCAAACTGCGATTGCTTGCGGAGATAATAAATAATTAATTTCGATAGAGATGTTACGTCTTTATTGAGAGAGGACTTGACTGATTATTTTACGTGACTCTGGCTTCACAAGACTAACGATGAGCATAGACAACAAAAGAGACTTAAATTCAGCACTTTTATTTCCAACATGTGCTCATTCATGGCTGCATATGATTTCATTCAGGCAAAGTTACGTCTTTATTGGGAAAGAGTGACGGATTATCTTACGTGACTCCGTGAGTTCGTCTCTATTTCTTAGAGCCAAGCTGCATACACTGCATAGCAGGCATTTATTTAATACATCCAATTTGTGCATTAATGGCTGTTATGTTAAATAAAGTTTATTAACTCCAGCAAATCAAGTACCTGTGCACACCGCCGTTGTTGTTGTCTCGTCTCCCCTCAGACACACTGCAATGGCGATCCAGCATGCAATTCTCAAACATTTATCGGTGAATCCGATATTACAAAACCGATATCCGATTATGGTAAAATGCTTAAATATCGGGAAAAATATTGGGAAAACGATATATCGGTCGATCTCTAATTATTAGTAACCACCGTTTACTATCAGCATTTAGCAAACATGTATTTATATCATTTAAATCATTCAAAAGTCTTTGAATATCTAATAAATGTTACATTTCACAAATGTTATGAAAAAAATTATAATTCAGCTGTAAAATCTTCTGAAGTGTGCATTTGTAGTCTGCATAAAAAAGAGTGTGCAAGACTGTTCATCTGTCTGTGTGCATTCGGTGAGTGTTCAGCTGTCACACAATCAACAAACTTGAATCCTTTGATTTCAAACGATGCTCCACTATATCAGTTTGCCGCTGTGTTGTATTCACATCATATTCACCGTGTGCTGTATGTGAAATTAGCACTACATTATCTTTATTTGAAAAAAAAAGACTCCAGCGTGCACAGATTATTAGCAGACCAGTGAGTGTGCTGTTGTTTTCAGTGGATACATCCTTTTATAATCATATTTTTAACCATTTCCCTTTTAGCAAAACATACTATGGTAGGTAGTAAATCTATTTTACATATTTGTTATAAAGTTCATTTTTTATATTTATTCATTTTCAATTATTTATTTCTAATTTAGAGAACATGATATAAATAAAATAAAATACAATTTCAGTAAGTGTTATTCATGTGTTTTTACTACTTTTAAATTAAATAATGCAATATCAAGTAACTAGTGATTTTATATTTGCTGCTTTCTAAGATATCGGCATTGGCCATCAAAAAAATCTATGTCGGTCGACCACTACTCAAGTCTTACACAAGCTACCAAATTTATCCATCTTTTTTGTGTTTTGATGTTATCTCTTGACAAGCTTTGTTTCGACAGCATCACTACAAGAGCTTCTCTTTTATACTGTTCCATCCCTTAAATCTCTCTCGCACACTGCTCTTCCTCTCAGCTTTGCAGAATCTGGCCAATGTAACCCTAGAGTGTGAGACGGGCAAAAATAATATTCACACCATGTGCATATTCTGCTGAAAAGAACTAGAAACAGAAATGATTCAAAAAAGATGATTTAAATAAGGGGTCGCCATGACAGTGGTGTGGAGCTTGGGATGTGGGAAAACAGGTTTTAATAAAAATACAAAAATAGAGAGAAAATAATATTTTTTGTCATATCTGGTTAGTTCCTCTGACAGAAATCGCACTGATAACACTGTCTGATGGATAGGACTTCTTTTGTGACCCAGTAAGAAAACAAGTAAGCAGATATTTTCTCAGATAATCTCAGTGAAGATTATTTTAGCCATCAGATTAGTGATCATGGCTCTCAGTGAGCATTTGATCGTCTCTGACAGTCATCTGTGTGGGCTTTGTGGGCTGCTCCAGAGGATAATACTGCAGCCGCAGACACTAAGGAAGTGGGCGTTTGTTAATTGAGTCTCTCTCATTCTCTTTATTCCTCCCCCGTCTTTCTATTCCTCCTCCTTTCTCTGTATAACTCCCTGTCTGTCTTTTATATTTCTCAACGTACAACCATTTCTAATTACTGTCACAGATTCAGAGGGAATCTGTGTGCAAAGATACTCAAATAATTTTTTAGTTGATAGAGGTATTAGGGGTGCAACGTATCGTAGATGATCCGTGATCCGTACGAACCAGTCCCCACGGTTCGGCACTCATGTGATTCGCGGATTAACTGTTAAGTTTAACCACCATAGAGTGAAAGTTTTTTCATTTGCACATGTTTTGTCTTGCCAATTTACGCATTCAAGCAATTTCAGACCATTCAGATGAAGGAGAAGTCAAATCGGGACCGTTTTCTGTGCTCAGCCGCTGCCGCACACACTGAAGCGTGCACACGCAGAGAGAGGCTGTTGTACATACACTGTTGTATATGTTCTCTTCTCTTATGCATGCTTTGGCAATGCAAAATGTGCTTTTGTCATGCCAGTAATGCTAATTGAATTTAATTGAGAGAGAGAGAGAGAGAGGCGTGATTCAGATACCGCGTTTCAGACAACGCCTCAATGGATGGATACATACCATACATACACACAAAGTTATGTTAAAATACCCGTTTTAACAGGTATGTCTTAAATTACCGTATACAGCTGAGAAAGAAACCGGATGTGTGTCAGTATTAGGGCTGTGCATTTAGTCTTAAAGAGACAGCAGCCTAGAAATACCTGCTTCTGTCTGCTAATCAAACAACACCACAGCTTTAACAAAGATGAATCTGTATTTAACTTATGCAGTAAGCATTATTGTTGTTTTACACTTAATGTTTACATTTCTGCACCTCAATACTACTGTTACTGTCTTTATTTAGAATTGTATGTTGTAGGCTGTTCATCTTGTACTTTGTGTAGGCCTAATTGTTCTTGTTTTATTACTGACTTTAGTTGTTAAGCTAGTAGTTTCTGTTGGGGGTATAGATGCACTTAAAGTAAGCTTTTAGTAATTAATGAAAAGCAAACTGTTTTTTGCTGATCCGAAAAATTATCCGATCCGTGACTCAAAATCCGTAGTATGATCCGAACCGTGAGTTTTGTGATCCGTTGCAAAGCTAAGAGGTATAAATAAGAAATGCAACAAAAAATTGTGATTGTGACAGTTGCTATTTCTGTGTATCACATTTTTCTAGGCTAAACCCTCATATTGTCAGAAATATGCCATCCCAGGCACTAGACTACTACATTCAAGCTTTTTTAGTAATGACATGTCAATAAATTCATGTTTCTTATTTAACAACCCTTGATGTTTGACTGAAAATTGTTACAACTAACTTATAATGGGATATATGTCAAAAGCATATTTGCTATTATTTATTATTATTTTTGTATAGATTTTAGTAGTCAAAAACACGTTCTGATGTACATTCTAATGTAACAAAATCAGATAATACTACCAGAATAAAACATTTATACACCATTTATTATTTAAAATTAAACTGTTATCTCATAACTTGCATATGTGAATATATAAAAAAATATATATTTGATATTATAAAAGGTCAGAGGACCTCAGAGGAAGCCAACCCTCAGACAGAATTAACCAAATTTTGCCATAAGTTAAATATATTAAGTTTCTACAAAATATACATATATTGTGGAAACTTAATTTCCTGTAAAGCGGCTTTGCAACGATTGTATTTATATTTGTAAAAAGCGCTATACAAATAATCTTGAATTGAATTTAATATATATTTCTGACACTGCATCTATACTGGATGCAAGTTATGAGATGCAACAAGACCAAGGACAATAAAACTTATTATAAATGATGATTCTGTCTACACTGCATGCGGCGTGCACGATAAATCTCTGACATAAACTGACATTTCATTCTTTTGACACTGGTCACCTCTGGTGTAGACTGGAGACACGGTGTAAAAATCAGGGTTGGTGTCCTTTATGAAAAAATTTTTTTTTTTTTTTTTAACTAAAGCAAATGTTCTGTCCATGTGGTGGTCTATATAGTGATCATTGGCTTTTTTGGTAAATAGTATCACAGCGTATGATAAAGTCTGATTTTATGAAAAGGTCAAAATGTACATCTAGACTGCTGTCTGATATCTAGTCTAATTGTACAGTATACAGTATTACTGGACATAATACCATTTGTATCATTTTTGTATATATACTGTATGTGAGTGTGTATCCTTTCTGTGTCTGTTTGCTGTGTGTAAGAGTGAGTTAGAGGGACCCAGCTGCACTGAAGGGTGTGTGTAATGGCTGTAGATTGGAGTGTATTTGAGTGAGTCAGTGTGCCCTGCAGGTTCTGCTTCACCCGGAGCTCTCCTCCCACAGTCTGAGCCATCACAAAAACACCTCCTTTCCTCTGCTTTGAGCACCGAGAGATTGCTTCCCTAAGTTTTGACATTACACGTTTTTAAAGGGAGCGAGAGAAACACACCAGGTACAGATCCCACAGCACCATTTCATGGCTAAGCACTCGAGTTAGGATGTGCCGGTTCATGAGTCCTGTTCATTAGTTTACTGAAGCCAGTGCCTGTAAGTGTTCTTCTTAAGGCATAAAGTAGATGCTCTTGAGGGAAAGCAGCTGCTTAGATGTTTAATCCTAAAGCAGTCCTATCGTGTGCTTGAAAAAGAGCTAAAACAAATGTGATCACACACACTTACAAAAAGGACATCACTCAGTGACTGACACAAGAGCCTGTGACTTAGTTAAAATGAATTATTCAAGCCTTTTTTGTACAACACAGATTACATATGCCGCCGTGTGTGGGAGCGATATTTGAGTAGATGTAAACTGTGCGCTCAGTGGAACTGCGTGTACTCTGTAATGTGTCCATAGACACAGTTGTATCACTGCAAAAGACCAGTTGCTTGTAGTTTCTGCTATATTGTGCTCCTAAACTCTGTACATGTTCAATAGGTCATGTTTTATTAGACCAACTCGCCCTGCTCCAATTAGTCTTGAGGTCACTGTATCACGTCGTCATGACAAAGCTGCAACCAAGCTAATAAGAGCCAATCACAAGCGGCCTTCACTGTTTCCTAGTTAATCGATGCCTGTAGCTGATAAGCAGTCACTACAGTGACAGAAGCCATGGTAACTTTGGCCTTGATCTCTCTGAAGCTAGAGTCCATGGGCTGGAACTAGGGTTGTGACGGTGAGCAAATTTTACCACCGGTTAATCGGCGTGTGACAACACCGGTTATACCGGTATCACCGTGGTGGTGGGGGGGAGGGTCATTTGAGTTTTCCTAGCTTTTCTTTGGTTTTAAATACCCTGTAAGCGCCGTGCGCATTTTACTTTGACTTTCATATCAGCTGCAATTCAGTGTCAAGCAGTTGTTTGTTTTTAGTTCTTTTTTAGTTTTCCCTCTTTCCCTAACTTTCCTTTGGTTAAATAGCTTATAAAAGCACCGTGCATTTCATTTTCACTTTGAAGAAATTCAATTCAAGCAACAACAAAATACAACGTAGAACAGAGCTTTTATTAACTAAACGAATAAAAATAAACCATGCTATATAGGCCTATGCCTAATATCAAATTACAAATAACTTACACAAAGTTTAAATATAGGCTATACAAAACTAAAAATCAGTTAAGAATGAGGAACAAACAATTAGGAAATGAAGAACGTTTATTATCAAAAATGAATAAGAAAGTTTGAAGGCACCTTGATGTAAAATAATGCACTGGTTCATGCATGCATAAAAGTCCTGAGTGCAGGCTGTACCGGTGCTCGATAAGAATAAAGCGCAGATATGCTGTTCTGAAAGGACGTCGGAACGGGATATTGTTAGACTGCTCGCTCCCGTTCAAATTGCACCAGAGTTACCGACCGCTACCACGTTTTATTCGGGAATTTAATCCCGCGGCAAGAAATCTGGTCGGGACAGCCGCGGCAATGCAGACCTAGACTGCTGTGATGCACGACTCTCGTTCGTTCGGTGCGCTGCATTGAGCAGCTGCGTTCAGTTTTAATTGTAGTGTCCTCTAACTGAACTAAATTATTTTTATTACTATAAAAAAAATCTAAACGACGGTGGGGGACGGTGCTGCAGTGGGCAAGTGATGTAACAGTGTTGTGGCTTAACACCGGTATCACCGCCAGCACCGTCTATCGCGGCAAGCCTAACTGGAACACAATGTCCATCACACTGGACTGTGAGAGATGCAGCAAACGCTGCCACTTCACAAACACACTACAAATGGCAGCAGAATCTGTGTCCACAAAACCAAGTTGTGCACATCCTTGTTTTTTTGTTTAATACATATTTTGGCTGACTTTATTTGTGCTTCTATGAATTGTAGATTGTAGTACCCGTGAGCTCTGTGTGATATATTTTACAATATTTAAATACATCTGTGTTGCTGATAATTGACAGTAGTAAGTGTGCCGGTGGGCCGAGCTGCTCTTGTGTGGAGATTCATGATGAGTGAGCAAAATGTCACTGAACCCCAGAGGGCCATTCTATATGTTTTTTGTATAAATATGCAGGATCTTAAAAAAATAGTTCACAAAAACTGATTGAGTGTCTGTGACGCAGAAAACACTTATGGAATACAGTAATAAAAATGAAATTTACTGTATAATGCTGAATTTGGATATATGAATCAAGTGGTATGGCTGTACACTTAATAAAATTACCATACAAACTAGTATCTATAAATATTAAATTGCAAACAAAAAACCTGCAATTTAAATATGCCTGCGTGTTTCTGTGTGAATTAATTTCACAGTTTCGTCTACTACACACATACTCAAGCATGCATGACTGCTCGTTGTGTTTTTAGTGTCTGATGTCTCACTGTATGAACTATGAAGACATGAAGGCATACACTTCATCTCCAGAGCTGCTCTGAGAGTCACTTCATGAGCGTTTCACCATTTCATTTGTTAAAACTATTGTCAGATACACACAGAAACTCAAAGGTCTTGAATACAACCAAAAAGAAAGTTTGGTTTAACTGGAAAAATTGACAAGTATATAGCATAATGTACAATAATGATACTTTTTAATGCCTTACTGCTCATTCATTGTAAATGCATGGATAAGAGCAACCAGCACAATACCTCAAAACATTTTTTGTTCCAGTGGAAGAAAGAAAGTACTTTGTTTGGAACAACAGAATGGAGAGATAGAAAGGGTATACCAAACATATTACAGAGCCATTATTCTCCCCCTAGTGGAGAGAGGGACAGCATCTTACATGTTCTTTCTATACCACTCTGTCCTGTCCTATTATATCTTATTAAATGATGTTCAGCAGTTTGGTCAGTACTAGATGCAAAACAGTAACAATCTGCAAACCCAGTGTTCTGCAGAGAGACAATGAGAGGATAGAAAGTGAAAATCAACGATGACTTGTTGAACATGCTTTAGTTGTGTAACTGATTTCACACTAAGCTAATTCCAGGACTACAAACAAATATTTTTCATTCTGTGATTTATTTTTATTTGTATTTTTTTTACTGTAATATTTTGGATGAGACTTTAGAGCAGTGGTTCTCAATTCCAGTCATGGGGACCTCTTGATCTGCACATTTTGTTGGTCTCTCTTATCTGACAACCAGGGCCGGCCCAAGCCTTTATGGGGTGTCAGGCAGAATTTTATTTGGGGGCCCCTCAGTGCCACCAATATGACTGGTTATTGTCAAAGCTTGATTATTCACACACTATAAATCTAGCACATCCATTTTCACTTTTGTTTGTTGTAGCTGTTCTGCTTACCATTGTCTGTCTGGCATGTTTTTACCTTTCTGTGATTTTTAATTGTAACAGTTGCAAACATACAAGAGTGGGTCAGGTGTTGATTTGCACTTTAACATTCAAAGTGTTAAAAAGTAGGCTATTAATTAAGTGGCATAATGTGGTGTGCTGAAAAGTAGCTAAAAACCAGCAGACAATGCATTTAGAGAGCAGAATGTTATTTTAACAACATAAATATTCAATTAAGTTGTACTTTTATTACAAGTCATACTTTTTTATAATAAATAATAAAATTGATCTGATATGGGGTGCGTATCCCAAATGCAACTATGGTCGCGAGTTCTATCGTTATCAATAGAGTTCAATGGAAATAATGGCCATAGTTAGCTAATGATGGTTTTGAGAAATGCACCCCTGATTTGTGCCACAAAACCCCCATACTGAATTTCTCCACCCCCAAAACGCGATCGATTTTACCCTTTGACGCACCACACTTTGGCTGGTGCTGAGCTAGAGAAAGACGAGCTCAGAAAATAGAAAAAAAGAGGTTTCAGATTTAAATACACTTCAATTAAGTAAAAACTTTTTAGTTTGTAAAAAGGCTACACACTGATTTCTATGGAAAGCGGCAATAATAATCCTTTCAATTAATGGACAACGTGTTTTATTCCTATCAAATACACATTGTGTAGGTTACTATAAAGTTTACCCAGTTTTTCTCCCAGCTAACTGGCCTACTTACTTACATTCATGTATTTCGGGAGAAATAGGTGAATTTACGTGATTCACCAACAGATCCTCACGGCAGGATCCAGCGCATATTATCAACATGGTCATTATTGTCCCTTGCATGACACGTCGCTATGGAAAGGATATGTATAGATTATTTAATATTGAGCTTTCGTATAATTACAATTGTCCATTGACATAATATATCACGAATAATAATAATACAATTTTTTTGTAATTTTATGTAGGCTACTCTTGGGGGCCCTCTGGTGGCCACGGGGACTCTAAGCAGCCACTTAGTTTGCTTATGCCTTGGGCCGGCTCTGTCTGACACACTCCGTTCAGTTCATGGATGATGATCTGAATCAGGTGTGTTAAAAGGAGACATGCGAGGTCCCCAGGACTGGAATTGAGAACCAGTGCTTTAGAGCAGTGGTTTTCAAACCTGTCCTGCAAGCACCCCCCTGTCCTGCACATTTTGTATGTCTCCTTTATCAGACACACCTCATTCAACTCATCAGCTCGTTAATAGAGACTGCAAGACCTGAATTGGGTGTGTCTGACAAGGGAGACATACAAAATGTGCAGGACAGGTTTGAAAAGCACTGCTTTAGAGTAACCAGATTCAGCACTGTACACTGCTGTACACAGTACACAGATTCTGCACTGATTTTTGAGATGATGATATAACAAAATATTTTGATATTGGTGGATTAATCTTTTGAGTTGTCAGAATGAGCACAAAAATGCACATCTCTAATAGAAAGACAGATAGTGGAAATGGACAACAGCCTTTGCTTTATAAAATATCTTAAGATATGCATCTGTGTGTGAGTGTTTACATGTGGTTAAAAGTGAGATGAGTGTGACAAAGGAAGTGCAGTTGAATGTCTGCTCTTACTTTTTGTTTATTATAGCAGCTTGTGTTCTCAAGCTCATGCACAACAATAAATAGTTAAAAAATACTGACTACAATACTAAATACAAAAAATAAAAGTTCAAGATCATTAGTCACTTTCCTCTGTAAGAAGCAGGGAAAGCTGCCTGCCAATGTGTGTGTGTGTTTGTTTTGGGCGCTCCTTTAAGTGTACTAAAAAATAGTTTATTTTAGGAGCCTGTTCTCAATGTGTGTGTGTGTGTGTGTGTGTGTGTGTGTGTGTGTGTGTGTGTGTGTGTGTGTGTGTGTGTGTGTGTGTGTGTGTGTGTGTGTGTGTGTGTGTGTGTGTGTGTGTGTGTGTGTGTGTGTGTGTGTGTGTGTGTGTGTGTTGTGTGTGTGTGTGTGTGTGTGTGTGTGTGTGTGTGTGTGTGTGTGTGTGTGTGTGTGTGTGTGTGTATTTCTGCACTCTGGTGCTCATATTCTATTTGAGATGGAATTCTGTTTTACCCCTGACCCATCTCTGTTTTTCTGTCTCTCTCACACACACAATACAAACACAAATATACACTCACATAAGGAAGTGTCACAACAGGAAGTAGGGGGTGTTGGGGAAGAACGGTTTAGCTCAGATAGGCACAGACTGAGAGGGTCAGTTGCTGTCTGCAGTAGCTGTGTGCATGACAGTAACTAGAGTCAATCTGGCAGGCCTGAAAGAGACAGAGAAATGTGGGCACACAGGGGGAAATGGGTCTTGCCCCCCACCCCTCCGCCTCAACCTTGCCACAAGTAAGTCTGAACTACACTTGCTTATGCCTCCATGTGCTTAACGTTTGATGGTCCTTAAGTAGCTTAAGCTACTTGTGCCAGTTCATTTTGCTGTAAGAATGACGCTCTGATCTCTGGTCCGCACTATGAAGACATTGCAATGTTTAAATCTGAAGCCAGCTGCAAGATCTAACAATGCTTTCGCTGCATCAGAATATGTCATATTTTATACTAATAGTATTCCAAAAGAGTAGTATGCCCCAATTCAGAGTATTTAAAAAAACAGGCCTGGATGAACCATTACTACGAGAACTCTGGAATATGTATTCTGTGGACACTCGACTATCCTTTGACGCTAAGGGACTTATATTTTTAAATGTAATTTATTCCTGTGATCAAAGCAAAACTTTCAGCATCATTACTCCAGTCTTCAGTGTCACATGATCCTTCAGAAATCATTCTAATATGCTGATTTGCTGCTCAAGAAATGTTTATTATTATGATTATTATCAATATTTAAAACAGTTGAGTATGTTTTTTAATTCTTTGATGAATAGAAAGATCCAACGATCAGCATTGGAAGAAATTATAGAAATTATTACTTTTATTTACAAAGGATGCTTTAAATAACCATAAAGACATTTATATAATTGTACAAAAGTTTCTATTTCAGATAGATGCTGTTCTTCTGAACTTTCAATTCATCAAAGAAACCTGAAAAAAATATACTCAGCTGTTTTCAACATAATAATAATAATAATAAATGTATTTTGAGCTGCCAATCAGAATATTAGAATGATTTGAAGGATCATGTGACTGGCATAATGATGCTAAAAATGCAGTAATTGAAATGACTTTTTAAAATATATTTCAAAGAGAAAGTTTTAAAATGTTACTGTTTTTGCTGTATTGTGAATCAAATGAATGCAGGCTGGTTGAGCAGAAGAGACTTCTTTAAAAAACATTACAAATCTTACTGTTCAAAGACTTTTGACTGGTAGTGTATATGAACATTTATTTTATGCTCTGCATTTTATGCTTTTATGCATGTTAATATATAACATACCTTTTTTAAACAGAGGTTAGGAATAGACAGTAGCTATATGATTTCTGATTCAGCTTTTGTGTTGTCTTGTAGTGTTAGCGTGTGAACTTGTATATATGTTCTAGCAGGCATATAGTAACTATCAAACTAATCTGTCACATTATAGTGACTTAAGAGAGCAGCACTTGTATTTTATGAACTTAGCCAGTTAAGGGTGTGCAGCTTGATTCTAATATTGTGTATGCATCTGCTGTACTGTCATCACAAGCAAATGTTTACTAAATATGAGCCAATTCAGTGAATACATACAGAAAGCAGCGTTCTGACCCATTATGTAAATTCAGGTTAAGAATATTTATATTTATGCTTTCATCCAAAGCAATTTACATTGCATTGAATTGCATTTTATCAATCATGCATTCCTAGGGACTTGAACTCCTGACCTTGACGATGCTAATGCCTTGCTCTGCTGTTAATAAAGTGCATGTAAATGTGAACGCCACTTTTGCATCTCAATCAGTGTTCTCGAAATAACTGACATTCTGGTGTACTGAGTACATGTACTGTACAGTGCCTTGCGAAAGTATTCACACCCCTTCATTTTTTTCCTAGTTTTTGTTTGTTGCTGCCATATGTTAAACTGCTTTAAAACAGGTTTTTATAATCTTTGCAAATTTATACCAATAAAATGATTCCATTGCGTAAGTATTCATACCCTTATATGGGATAGTTGAAATTTCAAATTCAATTGAATGGGTATGATTTGGAAAGGCACACACATCTTAATAAAAGGTCTAACAGCTGATCATGCATATCAGAGCTATAACCAAGCCCTGATGTCAAACAAACTGCCTGTAGAGCTCAGAAACAGGTTTGTGTCAAGCCACACATCTGGGGAAGAGTTCAGAAATGTGTTTTGCTTAATTGAAGGGTCACAGAAGCATGTAGTTTTTTACCCTTAAAGGAAGAAGTTTGAAACAACCAGGACTCTTCCTAGAGCTGGCCTCCTGGCCAAACTGAGCAACTGATGGAGAAGGGCTTTGGTTAGAGTGGTGACAAAGAACCTGATGGTCACTCTAGTTGAGCTCCATGATCGTATATGCAGATGCTAGAAATCTACAGAAGGACAAACATCACTGCAACACTCCAACAATCTGGGCTTTAAACTCAATCCTCTCTTCAGTGTAGACACATGAAAACACACTTGGAAAAAACACCTAAAGGACCCTCAGACTGTGAGAAATAATATTATCTGGTCTGATGAACCTCAATTCCAAGCATCATGTTTGAAGGAAACCAGGCACATGCAGAGTACCATCCCAAAAGTAAAGTGTGCAGGTAGCAGTCTCATGCTGTGGGGCTGTTTTCAGCGGCAGACACTGAAGGACTCGTCAGAGTAGAAGAAAAGTTTAATGCACCAAAATATAGTGATAGCCTTAATGAAAACCCAGTCCAGAGCATTCAGAACCTCAGACTGGGCAGAAGGTTTACCTTCCAACAGGACAATTGACCTAAACACACAGCAAGAGTGGCTTATAGACAACTCTGTGAATGTCTTTGAGTGGCCCAACCAGAGACTGAGCTTGAACCCAATCAAATATTTCTGGAGAAACCTGAACATTTGCGTCTGCCCTCATCCAACCTGACAGAGCTTGAGAGGTGAAGAGGTGAGGAGAAGAATAGCAGATAATTGGCAAATGCTGATGAGTAAAGCTCGTCGCATCATATCTAAAAAGACTTGAGGCTGTAAAGGTGCTTCAGCTTAGTATGGATTTAAGGGTATGAATGCTTATGCAATGTACTTATTCCAGTTTTTTATTTTTAATACATTTACAAAGTTGTAAAAATTCAGTTTTTGCTTTGTCAGTATGGTGTATGGCGTGTAGATTGATGTGGGGAAAAAAGTAATTTAAAGCAGTTTAACATAAGGCAGCAACATAACTAAATTTTATGTAACAAAAGGAATATTTTCGCAAGGCACTGTATATATTGTTCCTGGCTTGTTTATAGGTTGGTTGAATTTTAGTTTCACTGTCTGGCTGTTCTGTGTTCTTGAATGTATTTATGCCAGATGTAGTTAACCACCAATCCTGCATATAGAAACCATCTGTGACCACCAGCTCTTATCTTTAAATCTCTTCACAAGTGTGTGTGTGTGTGTGTGTGTGTGTGTGTGTGTGTGTGTGTGTGTGTGTGTGTGTGTGTGTGTGTGTGTGTGTGTGTGTGTGTGTGTGTGTGTGTGTGTGTGTGTGTGTGTGTGTGTGTGTGTGTGTGTGTGTGTGTGTGTGTGTGTGTGTGTGTGTGTGTGTGTGTGTGTGTGTGTGTGTGTGTGTGTGTGTGTGTGTGAGAGAGAGAGAAAGACAGCAATGTGGGGTTGTGAGAGATTGCTGTGTTTGTGAGTGAGGGGATTACAGAGTTTAATGATATTTCAAGTTGTTGTATCTTTTGTGGGAACAGTGTGTCTGATATTTTTTTTAGAAAGAAACATCCATAATCTGTGCCTAGTTCATAGTCACGTTTGCTTGGTTGTAAATATCATATTATATAATCTATTAATGCACAATCTAATACCACAAACTTTACTTGAGTAAATAAATCATTGTTTTTTTAAGGACTGTGAAAATCCCTGCAGGCATGCAGTTACTCAATGTAACCACAAGGTGGAGATCCAGTCTACAGATGCACAAAATCATAATTTCTTTACAATCTGTTTTAGAATCATGCCCATAAAAATGGTTAATTTGATACTTGAATTAAGGTGCTTTACTAGAATGTGTCCTGCTGAGGTGCTACAGTGAAAATGAGTATGGATGGATTGATTTCTGGTGGAAATTTCCCCCTGCTGTTTCTGGTGGTATATTAGATCAGGCTGAATCCAGGTTACAGTGGATCCTACTTGTCACTCCTACACCGTTATATTTCCTACCCATCATTTCAGCTGTCCCCTTTTCTTCCTTCTATATGTAGCTTGCTCTCTCTTACACAAGCACACACACATTGCTAAGAGAAGAATAGCAGGAAACAATATCTGGTTTGTGGTCCAACCGTAATTGTGTACGACTCCCATTTGTGTGACATCATTTCCTTCCTTCACAGGAAGTCTGTAATGAGTGTGAACAGTAGGTAGTGGAGAGGAATCTTTCTGCTGGCTTTCTTACTCTGTTGTCATGTTACGGTACACAGTCACAGTCACACACAATATTACCTAATGAGAATACTTCCCTTCTGGTTCTTGTGGTTCTGTCCCCAGTGTTATTTTAGTATCGCTGAGATACTATTATAGCTTTTATTCATATTGTGGAGTAGTTTTTAATTTAATTTTAAAGTTTTAAAAGTGGTGTTGTTGTGTTTTTGTTGGTTTAAAAAAATTGTATAGTTTTTGGTATTAGTTAAATTAGTATATCAAGTTACACTAAATGAAAGAGGGAAATGTTGCCTTGGCGATTTGCTGAAGTGAAGTTTTTCTTTTACATTTTACATCTGTAATTTATTTTTTTTGAGTTAGTTTATTTTAAGTATCTTTTTTTAAATTCCAAAATGAGTTTGTTAACTCAAATAGCCTTGTCTGCAGTATATGTGTACTGCATTTGGGGTCAATAGTAAATCTCCATGTAACTGTAAAACATGTAACATAAAAATCTTCAACAAATGTTAAGAGACATAAACACATGCCTGCTAACACACAAAGTGACAGAAATCAATATTAGCCGAGATCTCTCTTTCCCTCTTTTTCCCTCTTGCCTTTTGCTATCTTTCTTTTCTCAATGTAAAACTCTATAAGATCTCCTCCTAATGTAAAACTGCATCTCCTGCCATAAATGTATTGTTCTGTATGTGTGTGTGTTGTTTTACATTTTGCGTTATGTTTCTGTGACCTCAGACCTTTTATCTTTGACCGGTTCTGTATAGAGATTTCCAAAGTAACCATTTGTCTGTAAGTGATGTTTGTGAACATAACTAGATGCACTACTGATCTGATCAGCAAACTGTGAGCTGCTTTGTTCCATTGTCAGAGTTATATCCCATTTTCTTCTGTCAGAGAGAGAAAGACAAATTGATGGTGGCATAGATGCAAAGAAGTAAGATCAAAAACAACCAGGCACCTGGAGAGGCAGCTACATCTGGGGTCCTACGAATGAGTCTCTTCTGAGTTTGACACTTCCTGGTGTGGTGCAATGTCTGTGAGTGCAACCGGCAGCTAGAGCGTATGTGTATGCGCCTGAATAGACGCGTGTGTGAGTGCAAGCGGCAGCCACTGTGGGAGGAAAACAGAAGATGAGAAAGACATGAAGAGAGGGCTGGAGGAACTCTCATTGCTTTGACTCAGCTTAGACTGGGACTGTAAGAACTTCCTCAGAGAGAGAGAGAGAGAGAGGGAGGAAGGAAAGAGAGGAGGGGGAGAGGTATGTGGGGGTTTGCATACAGGATTAAGTGTCTTGAAGGCGGAATGGGAAGAAGATCACACGTGGAAGTCTGCAAGGATCTGGAGGACTGAGCGCTGTTCGCGTTGTCCTCCCTCTCTTTCCGAGAGGCAGAAAGCAGGATGGTGTGACCCTTCTCTACTAGTTTTTCTCAGCATGAGGACTCTCTGACTCTGTGAGTTTGGGATTAGTTACCATTGTTTGATTGACGGCCCAAGGCTCCCGATGGAGCAGGAGCTAGGAGCAGGTTCACAGGACAGGGAAGAGGTCCAACCTCCACGTCTGCTTCTTCATCCAACTCTGGACCTCCCATCCAACCCACAGCCTGAGGGGGAGAGAGCCGCAGTGGGTCGCCGGCATAGCAGCAGGACTTTTACTGGGTTACGACTGTTTGGAAGGAGGTGAGTCGAGAACACACCTAAAGAGTGTGTTATGAGCTCATCCTAGTGCACTTGTTTTTGTCTATGGGTAGATGTAAAGAAAGATTGCGTATTCATGAGAACTTGCGGAGAGTGCGTGTGCTCAAGTTTCCATTCAATCTTTCCATCTCAGACCTAAGCCTTGTGCTGTGTTTGCAGTAACAACACATCGTGTCTGTAACACTGTGCATGATACCTAGCCAGACTGTGACTGTGTGGTTGCTCACTGACACTTTGAGTTGTGTTCAGGCTGGGCTGAATTTAGAATTTCTGGCTGCAGCAACTAATCAATAAAACTCAAAATAATTGACAATCAGCTTTGATTATTGATTATTTGTGCCTGTGAACACTGAATTGGACTGAAAACATCTGTCAGTCACGTCACTTTTGGACAAAATGTCTATGGACAAAATGCTGCTTTGGGAAAATGCACGACTGAAATTGTCCTAAACATGAGAATGCACCATATTTAGCTCTTTAAACAAAAACATATAGTTTAACTTGGCCTACTCTGTTATGCATTTCCTCAGCGCATAACTTATTTTTTAACAGTTTTATCCTTATCTGTAAATTTTACATGTCATGTGAATATTTCCATTTTACATAAGGGTCGTTCTGTCAATAAACTCCACGGACCTCAGTGAAAGAGTGCTGGCTCGGACGTTCACGTCAAACAGAGAGCACAACAGAAAAAGGAGAGTAATAATTCCGACTAAATTGATTGTTTTTCAACATACAGTTTGACTTTAAATGTAAGTTTAAATTTCTACATGTAACACAAGTAATTGTATATTTTTTAGAGTAGTAACAGTAAAGGACTATTGAGTATAAATGTGATTTGTTCAGATGAGTGAATGTGTTCCTCCTACCAGTACCCCATAACATGTAAGTAAATGTTTTTTTTCTGAAGTATCATTTTCAGCTTAGATATTTTAACTTTTACTTTAACAATCCTTTGCGCATTTAATTGGACATAGTCTTTATAGTTACATCCACTTGTTTTCATTTCCTTAAAATTTTTGAAGAACAACACGGGGCATGATGTGGAAAATCTTTTTAGTAAATAATAGGCTAAAATGAATGTTTTATTTATTTGTTAATAATGAGTATTTTTGTCTTCCTTAGTTCCTTTTTCGTCTTTAATCCAACTGAAATCGTACCAGCCTGGTTTTTGTGAAGCTGCACTAACAGACCCAGATAATGCGATTGCAGCTTGGTTTCGT
This sequence comes from Ptychobarbus kaznakovi, assembly GCA_027422405.1. Lineage (NCBI taxonomy): Eukaryota > Metazoa > Chordata > Actinopteri > Cypriniformes > Cyprinidae > Ptychobarbus > Ptychobarbus kaznakovi. Next base: position 16,233,439 of record CM049798.1, read on the forward strand.
TCCTTCATCTACGTTAATCACACTACAGTTGACCTCTATGTTGTACGCAGAGGTGATGCTTTGTGTATTTAATCATTCAAATATTTGATTAAGTGTTGGGCTGTAGCTCTACTGTGCAAAACCTGCTATATCTCAATTATAACTGTGCATATAAACATATTCACTGATTCTGAGAGAAGAGGATTATTGTGACAAGATTGTGTGTGTGTGTGTGTGTGTGTGTGTGTGTGTGTGTGTGTGTGTGTGTGTGTGTGTGTGTGTGTGTGTGTGTGTGTGTGTGTGTGTGTGTGTGTGTGTGTGTGTGTGTGTGTGTGTGTGTGTGTGTGTGTGTGTGTGTGTGTGTGTGTGTGTGTGTGTGGATTAATTTACTATACTCAATGCTTAAGCGGTAGGTGTTCAAGTTGGTATATCACTTATTACTATTTCCTTACATTTTGTTGAGAGTGTGAGATGGTAGTGTGCTTGCAGAGAGAGTCTGTCCATGCACTCTTTTAATTGGCTTGGATGTGTGATTGATTTTGGTCTGGTTGATGTCTGGTGTGAACAGACAAATTGCTTGTCACATCACGTCTGGTCAGGACACCGTGTTACACTGGCCATCCATCCAGGGTGTTTCCCTGCCTTTGGTCCAATAGTAGTATGCATGTTTTCAGTAGAGCATGTTTGCTAGGTAAACATGAGTGTGTTTGTGTGTGTCTGTGATCTATTTTTAATCTGGTTTCTATCCATCGAACGGTTTCAAAGAGCAAACAGAACATGATGGACTGATAAAAGAGTGAGAGAAAGAAAGAGGTGGAGGAAGATGGTAGGATATGCAAACTCATCCCATCATCACCTACATATTCAGAATATACAGTCATAACTTAATAATAATAATGATGCAGAACATAAAGAGATCACAGAGTGATTAGTTATGTCATCAAGCGTGGCAGAATGGGAGGATTTGCTCAGCTAAAATGATACACGGTAATGTCAGCTCTATAAGGTTTGACAGAAGCTCTTTCAGCATGACAACATTTTTATCACCTCTATTATCTCTCGCCTTCTCAGCTCTGCATGTGTTCCCTCTGATGAGACGGCTCCTGCTGTGTGCTTTAGTATGCGTGAGTGTGTCGAGCTTATTAATTGATGCATGAAGATGATCAGAGATGTGAGAAGAGGATGTCAATCAGACTGAATTATTAACTTTCTCTAGTAGAGCTCAGCTTCTGTGGGATCCTTTTCTTTTCAGACAGATCACAGGAATAATTAAGACTACAGATACCAGAGCTGGTATATAAGTGTGTATGTGTGTGAATAGTGAAATTAATGTGTGTTTCATTGCTTGGTATGTAAGATTACTTTAAATAAATTCACAATCAGCTTTAAAAATATGGACATAATTTGTATTTTTATATCCTCTGCTCTGTATTTGTTTACTCTGTCATTTTGATTGTTTACATTTTCATGCCTTTGTAAACAATCTCTGTAAATAAGGGTTAGTTATGAAACCCCACCCTTTGTTTGTTTGTTTTTGTTTTGCTTATTTGTTGTATACTCAATTGAGTTTACATCTAGAGCCTCTGTGGCATCAGAGATGACGTTAAGCACAAATGAAAGTGAGTTGGTTGCGGTATGTGCATGTGTAAATACATTAACCTTAGAGTGCTTTAGAGCATGATGGGATATTTTTTAGCATGTCCTGGTACTCTCTGCTGTAAAACCACAAGTTCCTCTGTGTCACCCTGGCAACCTTGTGTCAGGCTGGAAGAACTCAGTGGAGATGCATTCATCTTGTCAGACTCCAGCTATCTGGGTCATCATATAACCCTGTGATGAGTGACAAAAAGCCATGTGATGGGACTATACTTTTGACAATACTGACTCATGTATGTGTCAATGTCTGATGTTCTCTGAGTCTACTCATGCTTGTATTTGTGTGTGTATTCAGTTAAAGGAGACCTATTATTAGTGGTCGACTGATATTTTTTTTTTTTGACTGCCGATATCTTGGAAAGCAGGGTGGCCGGTATGAAGCCGATATAATTGTATTTATTTTAATTCATATTTAAGACATTTTAAATCGTTTGAAAATGGATTAAAAAATAAATGTGTAAAATAAACCTAGATGACAAAGTATTTTTCACAAATAAATATTTAATAAAAATATAATTAAAAAGGGAGTAAACACTGTAACCAACGGGGCACTGAGAATTCTGGGAAGATTTTGTGCATTGGAAATCATATTTTTTCGAATAAAGCCAAGGTAACACTCATTTTACATACAGCACACAATGAAAATGAGATTAATATGACCAAATGCATATAACCGCAGCATAATTTGAAATCACGAGTTTAAAGTTTGTGGATCGCACATCTTCAGTGAAGCTGAACTCTCCTCCTGACCGCATTCAATTCACACGGACCGACCGTCCCGCAGAGAACACGCGATCATGCAGGATACAAACGCAAGCTTGATAAGATCTCACAGCTGGATTCGACTAAGTTTGTGAAATTAAATGTTCATTAGACATTCAAAGATTTGTTTAAATGATGTAAATGCGTATTTGCTAAATGCTGACGGCAAGAGAAAGTATTATAATGTTTGCCTTTCTATTACCAATAATATAAAAAACAATTGTTATAATACATTTTTGTTTACATTTTAATTCCTTTGCTTAACAGTTCTGTCTGATTATTAGACAGACTTCTATCCGTATATAGACAGATTAGACAGATATCCGTATTAGACCGAACTGGTAACGACGACAGCGAACAAGAGGGAGAACGTAAGCACTGCAGGCGCTGCCGTTCTAAAGGGGGTCGCACACCGAACGAGAAGCGCAGCGCCGTGTTCCCCACAAAATACCCCACAGATCATTTATTATATCATTTTGAAAATGCCTACTTAGAGTGGGAGCAGAAAAACGCTGTTTTCGTGCATGGCTCTTTAAATGCAAATTAGCTGCTGCTCCCCACCCCTTTTTCCAGAATAGGGCTGTGCTTTTACAGCTCGCACCTGAGAGACTCAAAAGAAACATGTTTTATTTTGATAATCATGTCTATCGTGCTGAAATCATGCGTTTTAAACCATATCAGTTTAAACTTCTGATATATGGTTTTCGGAGCGCACAGAAAGCGGCTGTCACACGGCATGTGGGTACTAAACTTCGAAGACTTCTCTTTCATGTCTTATTGCGCTTAAACTGGCAAATACACACAAGTTTATGTTAAAAACACACAAGTTACAAAAACAGTCTGTGAAGGTAAACAGCTGGGAAAGAAATTGCATGTTTATATTAGATCTGTGTGACAGCAGAAATATACAGTAAATAAATCAATAAATCCACTGCTCCGTTGTCTCCTCTGAGGCTGGGACTCTAAATAGTGTTCTGTGCTCGTCAGCGCAGCCAAAGAGAGAACAGTTAGCATGCTTTGCACGAACTTACGCCATGGCGTTAGAACTGGTACACAATTGTCGCTTATGAAAACAGTGGCGGCGCCATGGGTGGAAACTTGCAGATTAAGAGGAGGTAATATTATAATAACATACTACTCTATACTACTGTAAATGAAAACGATACCAATTCTCATGACATTTAATAATTATAATATTTTTGTATTCCAACAGAACTGGTGGTAGAGGTTCAGTAAGTGAACCAGATGTTCAGAATTCAGTACCCTAGGCTGCTACTAGGGATTCAGTACATGAGTCAGTCAATAGACAGATTCAAACTGATAGCTCAAGAGTTGTGGATAAGTTCAAGAGTGTACTTTTTTATAATGAAATGATGTCATATGTTACCTGCTCTACACAGTTGTGTTTCTTTTGGCCTATATCTGCTGTCAAACAGGCAGGGCTAAATTCCAACACCTTCAAACTAGATCTGGCACCAGTTTTAGTTCATCTCCCACACCATATACCATTGAGTTATGCTGTGACTTATATGCATGTTTCACTAAAAATAAAGCACTTCAATAAGTTACATAATTCTGTAAAAGCATTTTCTAAATTCACAAAACAGGCAGTCTGAAAAATCTAATTTTTTTCATTCTTTGACACTAATGCACTTTTTAGGAAACACTGTCAGTTCACCTTTCGTGCATGATCACAGCATATGTTGTTGAGATATAATCACAAAAGGACTATAATCAGCAATGTGGTCTACTCTGTTTGCAGTGCAGGCAGTTTGATTTTGATGGGAGTGATGCTTAAAAGCACTGTTTTGTCGTGACACACTTAAACAGTTAAACTTGAATTTTTTATTTTAGTGCCAAATAGGGCTGTGACAGTGGCCGTGACAACTGTGTCACCGGCGGTGGTTGGTTGTGTATTGCCACCGGCAGTAGTACACGTGACGTCACACACTCTATAACAAGCATAATACAAAGTTTTGTAAACACTCTGCTAAAACACTTTTTCTTAGGTTTTGTACTGATGTGGATGATAGGTGTGACTTCTGTGGAGCAGAGAGGGAGGATGCTGTCCACTTATGTTTTAATTGCATTTATAGTAAAATGTTTTGGATAGATTTGGAAGGCCTCCTTTGTAAATATTTAGGCATGAACGCTGAAAATAGGTAATCTTTTTCACTATTTGTATAATTATACTTTTTTCTCATTTTTTTTTCTTTTTTAATTATTATTGTTAATTATTTTATTTCTTTATGTATGTTCTCATATTTTACATATTGTAGTCTGTTTAATATTTTTCTATACAATATGTTGGAATGACTGCTGTTATGTTCATTGGCTGTAATATGAATGTCATTTAATAAAAAAAAAAAAAGTTTTGTAAACAAGTGTAATAATAGTAACGTTGCAAATTGTTTTATTTAGACTATAAATCTACGCTAATTCACAAATTACCTCAAACGCCATACACAGCGTTTCCTTTAGATTGGCAGGTTTGAGCGCAGGAAAATACAGTTTATTCTGCATTCAGCATATTTATTTCATGATGAGCGATGGACCTTGTTGGGAAACTAAATCACCGATCTGGAATCATTTCCATTCGTGTCACCCATCCGCGTTTGTACAAGTGTCTTCAAGTTCACGTGATCGCAAACGCCCGGCCGGTCAGGTGTGATAACGAACGAGACCACAGTAAATGGAAGATGTTAACAAGAAATGTGGCAACATACGCCGCAATTCCTATTCCACAGAGAGCGCGTGCAGCAGCCGAGGAGTTAACGCGCTCGCTTGCTTGGTGGAGGAACAGTGAACCGTGTCTAAACCGGACGCCGCGTCACAACACAACAGGTTGAGTCTGTCTACAGGACATTTTAACTTTGTGTCAGTGCGTCATAAATAGGACGAGGCAGTTTACTGTGAGGGATTTGTTGTCTTGTATCGCGCATGTAGACAGCATCAATGATTGCAATGGGTTCTCGTCGCACTGCTCGTGTGAGATAGACCGGATCACAGGGTGTATATAACTTATTTAAGGCTACTTTACTATTTAACTGTATTATTTATTTTAGTGTTTTGCAGGCTGTGTTCACTGACGTAAGTGCTAAAATAAACACGCACGTTTGCTATAGATGATTGAGCCTCATTTATTTATTTTTGCGTTTCAGAATTGTGTGTATATATATATATATATCTCACAACACCGCGCCACCGGCGGTAGTTGGTCCATTACCACCGCGGTGGGAAAAATCTGCCACCGTCAAAGTCCTAGTGCCAAGTAGCAAAGAGAGACATGATCTCCAGGAGCACTTTCATTTCTATGTATGATAAGTAGGGAGTGAGAGATGAGAAGAGAGGTGAGGAGGATGGACATGAAGGACAGAGAGTGCACTTGAAGTCATCTGTGGCATTATACTCTAGCTACAGACTCCTGTATATTTGCCAGCACATTCAATTTCTCATTTTAAGTGGAGCAACTCTGTGTTCTTAAAGCTGGACTGAGACCAGAGCTGTATATTTTAGTGCAAAAAAAGAAAGGAGATATGACAGATGAGTGTAGTGGTCAGTGTGGAACAGAAGATGATCTCTCATTTCTCCTCTCTATGTGCTATTCTCTCTCTCTCTGAACTTCACTGCACAACAGCCCATTCAAAACCACAGCAGAAGCCAGAAAACTGAGCATCCATCTGTCAGCACCTCACGACCCGGCTCTCCCTGCCAACTGCCCTACTTTACATTGAGAGAGAGATGGAGGGAAGGAGAGCGGAGGAAGGGTTTTGTCAGTTAATTTAGAGTCCGTATGTGTTTGTCTAATAATAACACGTCTTACAAATGTGTGTCTGTGTGGTGTGTGTAAATGTGTACGTGTAAGCTAGCTCAACAGATTTGTGTGCCTGATATGTGGTATGGCAGTTAGACGTCTTAAATGTGTGGATGCACACACACACTATGGGCTGCAGTGGTGTGTCTTTTCCTCAACCTCAGAGAGAGAGATGGAGTGAAGCTAGTGACGGAAGGCAGTTGTAAAGAGCAGTGTTATTCTGTCAGTGTTGAACAGGAATGCAGCAATCCGGACTCACATGGTGCTCTAGGTGAGATCAGGAGAGAGGTGCACCTCAGAACACTTAAAAAATGAAGAAATACACTACCGTTCAAAAGTTTGGGGTCAGTAATATTGCATAGCAATACATTGTGAATTTTGTTAAATATTATATAGTTTTTGTGGAATTCAGAAAGGAAATTTCAAAAGAACCGCATTAATTTTACATAAAAATCTTTTGTAACATGTCTTTTTAATGGTATAGTGTAAATTAATAATGGTATTTTTAATATATGTATTCAAATTAAATACTATCATAGTATACTTTGCATATAACAAATGATATAGTTGGAACATAATATGTACAATCAACATTTATGTACAGTCTTTAGATGAACAGTATTGATTTCTAGGAAGTAGAGAAACAGGTTTTTTTTAGGCAGTTCAGCTTCTAACTATAGACAGACGGCATACATACCTGCTACAAGTCATAGCTGTCACAAAAAGTTAGGCTAGGTCAAGAGTGATTACCTGCTGAGAGAAAGGTACCGCTCAAGTGGGCAGCAGGCTGTGAAGGAAGTAGTGGCAGACTTCTATGGTGCTACATGTATAGTGCTGGGAGCTGCTCCCAGAGAGACCTGTGACATGTGTGGGCGCCCCAGAGAACACTACCGCTCTAGGATATCGCCTATACCAGGACCCTACTTCTGCTTCTTACATGGGTCTATGCTGCTGTTAAGATGGAGATCTGTGCATAGAATCCTGCTCAATAGGTCTGATTTCCAAAGTGGCTTTAAGCGAAATCTTCAATAAATCCTCTTTTATTTTTTATTTATTTTTTATTTATCAATTTTTTATATATTTATGCATAACATGGCTTGTAAAAAATGTACATGCCAAAAAAAAAAAAGAGTTGCATGTCACTTGCACTGTCACTTATCGGTTAGAACTGACTAACGCAGAAGCTGAAGTGTCTATGCAACAATCATCTCGGCCTGCTGCTGGAGCATGACTGATAGTGATTCTGTGTTCTAAAGTACAAGAGCTCGTGGATAATGGATTAACTAAACCAAAACCCGCACTGCCTGGTTTAGATTGGACATGAAGGGCTTTATACTGATGAACTAAAGCATCAACTAAACACACACAAGAGAAGAACACCACACACAGAGAAAGTCCTGATCTATGAGCCGAGGTAGTAAATTATTGTTCACCGTTTGTGTTTTATAGCAACGTGTGTGTGTGTGTAAATGTAGGTGTGTGTAAGTTCAATCTTTTGTCTGTTCACTGTCATTATTTTCTCATTTTTTCGACCTTAAGTGACTGAATATCTTGCACTAAAGAGGATATTGTTCTTTGTATGATTTACAATCCTTCAAGCAGCAGCATAACAGAATGGTTTAACAAAAAATAGCCTTTCATACCAAGTAGCTATTCTATATAATAAAAGTGCCTCAGTTAACTTATGCATTATATTCAAAGTCATATAATGGCTTTGTGTGACAGAAATTTACATTTGCCATTTTAAAAGTCTTTAGTGAATATGTTTCTACTGTATTTAGCATTTTGCTAATCTAAAGCTAAGTTGCATACATTTAGGGATACCTTTTGAATTTTTTGATGTGCTTCCATGCAAAGACATGCTTTTGTGAGCTATGTTTTTAGTTTCCTGCAGAATGTGCAGATGTGCCATGCATGCAAATAACATCCGTGACATGCAGTACATCCTATTTAGATCTATACGGTAGATGAGTTTAAAGCCATATGCATACAGCCATAAGATGATGTCTTGTTTTGTGTTGTGTGTTTGAGCACACCTGTGTTGTTTAAGCAGAAGAGGTGTGTCATTGTCATTAATCACGACATTCTGCCTGTCTGACAGGTTATGTGTAAGAAGAATGGTGGTGGTTGAGGAGAGCCCCCACCCCCACTTGATTGTGAAGCGCTTTGGGTGTACAGCAATACACAATAAAGCGCTATATAAATGCATAAATCATTCATTCATTCATTCATTCATTCATTCATTCATTCATTCATTCATTCATTCATTCCACTGATGTGTGTCAGTCTACAGTAGAGTAAATATCAGTTTCATAGAATTAAATGTGATGTTTGGAAATGTTTGAATTACAGCTGGTCTAATCATTAAAATAAATCACTAGTGTTTGGACAGTTTGATTTCAAGCTAGTCAATATCCTTTCTTTTTCTCTCCCTCTCACTGTTTCTCCTAATGGCTAAATCATCTGTCATAGGTAAGTATCCATGTCTGTTTGAAAGCATCTCTTCTGCTGACACAGTCTCTGGGTAAAAGGGGGATCTTGTATCCTTTTATGTGTGTGTGTGTGTGTGTGTGTTTTACTTGCATCAGGAGTAGAGTGCCTCTCATTACTCATTTTTATTCTACTTTTTCACCCTCCCACAGGATTTTCACAGTATCAACATTTCAGTATTAAACACCAATAGCAGTTCCCCACACTAGCATGTCACAGCAAAAACTAATTTGCTATTAAAAATATATAAATAGTTATATATAAATATTAACAAACTCAGCCTTCAATTGTTTTTCAATTAAGTAAACATACACTAATGTTCAAAATTTGGGGTTGGTAAGATTTTTTTTTAAAGAAAATACTATGTTCAGCAAGGATGTATTGAACTGATGAAAAGTAACACTAAATACATTCAAAATGTTATTTAAAAATTATGTTTTAAATAAATGTTCCTTTGTTCTTAATTCATCAAAATAGTCTTAACAAGTATCATGGTTTCTACGAATATATTAAGCAGCACAAACATTTTCTTGAGCACCAAATCAGCATCTTAGAATGTATTTTTGTTCAAATGCAGTAAATGAAACCCTGTTCTTTCAAAAACATTCAAAAAAATCTTACTGACCCTGAAACTTAAGTTTTGTAATTAATCAAGTAAACATGAAAAACAAAGAAATAAATGATAAGCAGTGAGTTGTTTTCACTTTTTCTTGTTAATATTGTTGCTATTGAATAATGACATAATAGGCAGGTTCATAGGCTGCATATGCACAGATTGGATATTATACAGTCTAATTTTTTTTATTATAACTCATAAACCCAAAACCTCTTTGATCAAGAGTTTACATCACAGTGCTCTCCATCCAACATGGAAACATATCGGCCTGGTACCAAACTACTGGTATTTTTGACATCACTGCTCTTCCACTGGGAATAGCAGCCATCTGCCACTGAAACAGTCTCTGATCCTTTTCCCTATTAACACACACACACACACACACACACACACACACACACACACACACACACACCACACACACACACACACACACACACACACACACATCAATAAGGTCACCAGCCACTATTCACCTGTCATAATCTCACTGTATCTATCCGTCCCTGTCTCAGTCTCTCCATGTTTTTCCATCCCTCGGTCTCATTCAAGGGTAACCAGGCAAAGATAAAGGGACACAGGGAGAAAGGAGTGAGGGAGCACAAACACCAAAACTAATCTGATTCTCCAGGGCTCAGGCTCTTCATGTCTAGTGTGCCTAACTCTTCTTACACGTCTCATATCTTATTATTTTCTCCCTTTTGGATCTCTTTTATGGTATCCCTTTTGAAACTGTGATACTGTGAGTATTCTTTCTGCTCAGTGTAAAACAATTGTGAGAAACTGTTGTCAAAAAAGAGATCGATTAAAAAGAGGGTTTTTGTCCTTGTTTAAAATCTCATTACTACATCAAAGATGAAGCAGTGATGCTTGTTATAGAGTAAACGATCTGACCTGTTAAATGATATTTGTAAGATGGATTGTGTTTTATTGATGTAACCAGACAGAATCAGGGTGATCGATATCTACCATTTTCTCTGAAGCAAGAGATCTTGGTCATAATCAGACCTGGATGAATTTCGTTTGCTAAAAGCACTGCCATTGTGATTGCTGATCTTACAAGAGTGATACAATTTTTTGCTTTTTAACAGCATGTTAAGCCTCTATGACGTGGCTATGGAGAGTCTGGAGTCTCTGTATGTCTGGTTTTGTGTCTAGAGGGTATGAGTCTCTCTTTCACAGACTGACCTGTGACCGAGGAGCTAAATAATGGTCTATTTGCAGAATGTTAAAGTATGGTGTTTTAATACACAGACATTCAGATGCACTGACTTCTGTGTTTGTGTTTGTATATGGAACTTGTATTGTATATTCACTTTTTCAGACAGACATACATGCTGTTTGTACATTTTTTATCACAACATAATGTTGTGGGGTTCCACTACAGGGCACACACACCTTGTGGTTTGTTAGCTTAGCTCAGCATTCTCTCCTGAAGTTGCATTATGCTGTTCTTGATGGTGTGTATTTGTGTTTGGATTGTTTATGTGGCATGTTGAAGCAGCGAAAGAGAAGGTAATGTTGTTGAGGGACATGTCCTTTCCCAAACAGTAAATATTAGAAGTTAGCTATCTGAGAAGATCAGAATTGAAAAACATAAACCGTTTTTAATGAAGAAGTAGAAAAGGTTTTCTCTTGGGGCATAAGACTTCAGGGTTTCTTTACACAGTATTTATAATAACTGTTTTATGGAAACAGTAGATGTCTTTGGTATGTTCACATTTAGATAATTAGGTAAAATACTCTCTAGGGCTAGGTATCAATAAAGATTTCAAAATTTGATTTGAATTGACACTGTTAATGCGATTCAGTATTATTCTCTGGACATTATCCTGGTGTACTACACATTATGTTGTGATATGCTGTCATCTGGTGGATAGGTGTAGATGTTGCAGAATGGAAATAGTATACAAATACCATTCAAATGTTTTGGGTTTGTAAGATTTTTTTTTTGTATTTGTTTGCTTGTTGTTTTCTCATGCTTATCAAGATTTAATAAAAATACAGTAAAAACATTAAAACACTATTTTTAAGCATATGTCATAAACTAATTGTATTCTGAAGCACAGTTTATAAAACTCAAATGAGATATTTGAAAAAAAACTCTGATCAAAATTAGACAACACTTACAGATACCTCCAAGTTGTTGGTGTTAATTTGGCACCTGGTGCTAATTTCCTTAATTATATGACAAACCCTATTTAACTGGCAGCATTTCTCCAGTTTCCACTGAGATTACAAAAATGATGCATTTTAACTTTAACTTAGTATGACATTTTTGTGATTTAAGAATTTGTTAGGCAATGCATGACACACATTACACCTGTAATGTCAGCTTTTGACCAGCAGGTGCCTCCCTTTCTTGATGTCTGCAACAACCTGTGTGCTCATACATGGGTGTGTGCAGGAGGAGAACGGCTGATTAGATGGCGTATGAAGATTGAGCTGTCAGCGGATATGACTGACAGCTGGCCTTAGGTGGTAGCTCAGATGATTATCAGGTAATGATGTGCTATGACACCCAGACAGAAGCAGCGACAGTTGCTGTGGGAGACGGTTATCCGACGTCTGAGACAGCACGTTCAGTTCACATACGTAAAATAAATATACAGACAGGTTTTGCTTGTGTTCCTTGTTTGCGAGGTGACTCACACTCCCTCTCATTCCTCCCACTCCTGCACTCAGTGATGGAGTTCTAAATATAATCTCCTTGTCTGGTTTATGAAATGCTAATCTAAAACCCGTCTGTCTCTAACTCAAGACTATCAAACCACCGTGTTTAATTTGTGTGTTGAGCAGTGTAACATTAGCTGCCACAGAGGCTCTAAGCAGCACCTTTACCATATATGGCAGATGCATGCATGGGTTGTTCATCTAACGGCTGTTTGGTGAAGCATCTGCATAGAACGGACTCTTTTTGTGTGTGCACATGCATATCAACAGACGCAGAGTGAGTAAGTGTTTGTGTGGGTTCAGGTGTGGGGGAATGAAAGGAAGTGTGCAGTGTGTTTGTGAATGCATGTTCAAATGTTCCTGTGTTTCAGTAGAAACGCTTCTTTAGTTTCTGCTACCAATTACATCTCTTATAGCTCAGAATATCGCTTGTAATATGTTCAGATTTTGGGTACAGTTCTCTGGGGGCGGTTAAATTGATCCTAATTGCAATAGTAATAATAAAAAAAATTCTACATGAATACTCAAACATTACAAAAACACTTTTTTTTACATTTTACATAGAGCTGCAAGATTCTGGATAAATTGAGAATCACATTTTTTTTTGTTGTTTCAAATAGAGATCACGATTATGAACTAAACAAAATAATGTGTGCAAAATATTAATCGCCGCAGTCAATTTAAAAGATCAGATAACTGTTCATTTTACTAATTTGCTAGCTAAAATACTTTTGTTTTGAAGTGTCTCACCTACCCGCAGCCATATCATCCTGCAGCCCAAGACTGGTTGTCCACTGAAGCTAAGCAGGGTTGAGCCTGGTTAGTACCTGGATGGGAGACCTCCTGGGAAAACTAGGTTGCTGCTGGAAGAGGTGTTAGTGAGACCAGCAGGGGGTGCTCACCCTGTGGTCTGTGTGGGTCCTAACGCTCCAGTGTAGTGACGGGGACACTGTACTGTCAAAAAGCACCGTCTTTCGGATGAGACTTTAAACCGAGGTCCTGACTCTCTGTGGTCATTAAAAATCCCATGGCACTTCTCGTAAAGAGTAGGGGTGTAACCCCGGTATCCTGGCCAAATTCCCTCCACTGGCTCTTGTCAATCATGGCCTCCTAATAATCCCCATCCACTTGATTGGCTCTATGACTCTCTCTCCTCTCCACCTGTAGCTGGTGTTCCTGTGGCTCAGTGGTAGAGTATTGCGTTTGCAGCGCAAAAGGTTGTGGGTTCAATTCCCAGGGAACACACATAATGAAAAAAATAGCCTGAATATCGCTGAAAAGTCGCTTTGGATAAAAGCATCTGCTAAATGCATAAATGTAAATGTGGTGTGTGGTGAGCAACCGTTGTACTGTGGCAGCCGTCCAAGTGGATGCTTCACACTGGTGGTTGTTGAGGAGAGACCCCCCCCCCCACATGATTGTAAAGCACTTTGGGTGTACAACAATACACAACAGTAAACATAATGCAGGTGACATGAATGTTTCTGATTCTACATCATTGAAACGCTGCTGAATTGTTCCTGCTGTTGGTTATTGGTACTGCCAATACATATGCTGATACTGTGCTATAAGTATTTAAGACATACTGCTGCTGCACAAATACCATATAAAATAACCTGTAGCAGATCTATACAGGTGGAGCTGGGGAAGGTGGAGGGGTTTCAGAGGAACTCTTAAAGTGTGCTGCGAAATGCTCTAGTGGATGCTAACCTGCCATTTAAATGTAAGGCTGCAAGCACGTTTGCTGTGTATGAAACATGAACCAATCAGCTTGTGCCAAGTAATTTAACGCTATGAATATCATATAGCGTTAAGGACCCATCAGCCTGCGCCATCAGTTTCATGACAGAACTTGGCATTTAAAAGTGTCTCCCAATGCATAAATGTAAAAACTCTTAGAGGGTAGGTTAGAACCTGATAAAATAAATAAAAAAACTGCAAAAAGCAGTTCTGAGGAACAATTAATTGAGCATAATTAGATATAAAACATCATAATCATAGAAAATGTATATGCACATTCCACAATGCATTGAATTGTCGAAACTTTGCAGGCATGTCCATGATCCTAAAACTAAAAGAGAAAAGTCACACACAAAAAAAACATAGGTGAGCCAGTAATTAAGAAAACTGAAAAAATAAAACCACAACACTGCAGAATATTGTGAGGGTTTTAACCTTCTTTCTTTCTTGACAAATTTCCGTTTTTCTTGTGCATTTTTGTGAAACAGAAACTATGAAACTGAGAGCATGCTTGTGTGGATGCTTGCATGTTTCTCTGTGTGTGGTAGATGCCGTAAACAGCTCAGTCTGAGCTAGGCCTATCAGTCATCATAGGACAAAAAGCTGTTGTGGTCCAACCACACGGGCAGCATTGAGCGCGCGCGCACACACACTACTTGCGGCAGTGGAATCACACTCTGATCAAAGGGACTGTTGCCGTTTCTCTGTCACATCAGAGTTAAGAGACATACATACTCACACACACTTTCCCCCGGCACAAACACGCATACGCATATCCATACACACACACACACACACACACACACACACTTTCCCCCGGCACAAACACGTATACGCATACCCATACACACACACAGACACATACACACACACGCACTCGCACACACACACACTCATTTTGACACATATACAGCTGGCTTGAGGATGTTTGTGGTTGATGTCCTCCCCATAGGAAACCGGGTGTGTGTAAAATGGTAACCTTGCTCATGGGCTGGTGGGGGAGTTGAGAGAAAGTTAGCAGTTTAAAACAGACATTCTGAGGTGACCAGTGTCTCTTTTATCTTGCTCTCAATATGCAGAGATGTTGATTGATTTCCACAAAAGTATAAAACTGTAGCCGTGAGACACTTTCAGAACATTTGATTCTGGTTTGATCTCTGTCCAGCCCAACACAATGAGTGTGAGTTTGGGACTCGACCACAGTTTGTCCAACCAGTGGCCAACAGAGGGAGTGTTTGGGGAAAAAATAGACATAATTTTTGCAAATACATTTGATACAGAAATTGCACACTTAATCTTACTTAAACGCGCATTATTAAAATAATTATTGAAAAAAGCTCAATTGAATTACAATATAATTGCATATTGCTTTGGGACTGTAAACAAATTGTGTTTCTGATGGATTCACAACACCTTAAAAGAACAATCCACAAAATAAATATTCTGCCTTTGTTTACTCCCGTTCTTGTTGCTCTAAATCTGTAAATAATTTTCTTTCTTCTGTGCAACACAAAAGTAGATATCCTAAAAATGTCTAAGGATTTTTGGCCCATGCAATAAAAGGCAAAGGGGTCCAGTGTTGTTTGGACCCTCTCCACAAACTTAATGCAGTTTTGGAACATGAGTGTGAGCAAATGATAGCATTTTTAAGTCAGAGATAAGAGTTAAATTGTCTCTCCAGCTTCCTGAGCTTATGTCGTCATAAGCTTAATTATTTCTAAGGAGTATTTGTGTACATATTTGCTGTGTGTACATACATATCTATGTACATGCCAACATAGGTTCAAACTCAGCGTGTGTTTTCAAATTGTTGGTTAACTCTTATCTGCATATATGATAGGTGTTTGTGTCAGAGGAGGCATGCTTCATCAGTAGATCTCTCTCTCTCTCTCTCTCTCTCTCTCTCTCTCTCTCTCTCTCTCTCTCTCTCTCTCTCTCTCTCTCTCTCTCTCTCTCTCTCACCAGCTCTCTTTTTGACCCTCCCACTCTCTTAGGACAGACTGCATGCTCTCTCTTTCCCCATCCCCAGTCAACCTTCTTTCTGTCTCCATTCTCCTCTTTCTCTCACTCATTCTCTTCCCCCTCTCTCTCTGGTGAGGAATGGAGAAGACGTTTGAATGATTTTGACTCCTCCATCAGGTTGTACATTTCTCTGACTCCTCTCTCTTGAGAGCTTGATCTTGATGTTTAGGAGTTGTAGAGTGCAGTGCTGTGTCCTTTAGACTGTGATTTGTGCTAACGGAGCGTGTGGGAGACTTGTGAGACATGTGAGCTGTATTAGGTGAGTCTGGTGAATCTCAAATCAGTTACAGTGACTCTAATATCTTTGCTGTCTTGATTCTGTCATCAACTGTTGCTGCTGTTGTTTAACAGCATTGTGTTGTATGCTCCTGTGGTTTGTAGCGGTTTAAAGCCAGGTGTTGTAATCTGTGTTAAATTTGTTTCTGAGAAAAAAGAGGATATCGCAAACTGCTGTTGTTAGCCGAACTATTCCTAACCCTGTCAGTGAAACGCTAAAAATAGTGCACTGATACATGTACGCTTGAGTTTGTGTATGTTAATACGACACCTTAGTACACCACAGTGTGAAAGTACAGGAAAGGCTTTTAACAGTCAAGCAAATGATTAAACTACAGTGTTTATAGGCCACTGACTGTGTATGTGAGAGAGGCAGAGAGACTGTCATTTCTAGCATGCTGACAAAGAGATAACTGATATTTATATCCATAAACTTCTTAGTGCAGACTATTTAGAAAAAAAAGATAATAGCTCTGACCATAATTTCTGATTGGATGAGCCCCATCTGAAGCCTACAATGCAGATATAGGCTATTGTACATTTAAGCAATGTTATAGGAGAAGTATATATATATTAGTTATAGCAAAAGAGCACCGATAGGAAGGAATAAGTGTTTTCATCAAGATTAAGATGTATTTTTACCATGGTTAAGTGTTTTTGCCACTTTAAAATGTGGTTTTGAGTTCAAGTGTGGACACGCACAGTTGGTGGAAAGTTCTACTAAAGAAGAAAATGTGAGCAGACTAAATGAATGAATGAACGGTGACCGCATGGGAAGAAATGAGCGAGAGGAACAGGAGCTCAGACAGTGTTAAAAACCGTGACTACCCAAAGTGCAGGGTTAGTGAAATTCATGTTTTATAAACTCAGAAACTGTCATATGACAGATTACATTTTCTAGACATGTATTTATGTGCACATTCTTAAAAGCAAAACACTTTTGAAATGTTCATTAGTCTTTGTGTGGGTGTATATAAACATCAGTAATATTATTTGGATTTTGACTAATCAAACTAGGAAATTACCTAGTTTTCCTAGAAGATAATTATTATGAGTTAATCCATTTATAAATCCAAAATTGGGTTGTAATTGAGGACAAAAAAGCAGTTAATCAAAAGAAGCAAATATTCTACCTCTATTAATTTTGTTTCGAAGTCCCCATGCAGACATATACATCTCCGAATCAGCTGCAGAGACACAATCTTGATGAACAGTGATGATACAGACTCTTTGGAGATATGAAAGATGCAATACTACTCTATAAGTACTCAAGATTAACACGAGATTGAGCGAAACTGCATGTTATGTGCCCTTTAAGTTTCTGTATAATTTCCAGGCTTTGTCAGAACTGTCAGAGATGTTGGTGCATAATGACAAATTATGCATAAAAATGTATCTAAAAGCTGGGTCTGCTGAATTAATAGGTATCTGTGCTAATCATTAAGACATGCCAAACCAGAAACTAGCTTCAAAGCTTTATATTTACCCCCACAAATGTTGAAAATATCCAATTACCCATGGAAAAGTCGATTTGCAGAAATGCCATTAGGAAAAATATACTTTGAAATTGAAAAACAGCTTTCCCCACCTCTCATTATATGCTGTTAGTAAGAGAATATGAAGTATGGGTAAACTCGGGTTATCTTTGCTCACATTCAGTTGTAACCTACAAGCGCCCTGCAGTGATCACCAGTGCCGAGGTAAAAGAGAAGAGGTCGCGTCTGACTCATCCACTCAAAAACACACTGAATTGAGTTTTTCAATGAATGTAGTTTCACCGAAATAAATTCACAAAGGGATTTCAGAAAAGAGACAAAAAAGCCCATAAGCACACATGGGGTTATGTGAATGGCACACACTTCACAGAGTTGAACTGTGATGTTGAGACAGAGGCAAGGTCAGAGCTTCACATGTATAATGGCCTGCAACAACCAGGCAGAATGCAGTCATAGCACCTGAAAGCGACTGCTGTATGAAACTACTGACAGCTAAAACCAACAACCAAAAATAGGCGTTAATCTCATCAATGCGGCTCTGCTAGCTGCCGTCTCATCTAACTTTTCCCTCGTAAAACGTGCATGTGTGTAGCTATTAATCAACCTCTTTCTAACCTCTCCTTCAACCTCCAAGGCCTCCTCTCATCTCCTCTCCTCTGGTAGATTGTAGTACAGTTTAACTAGCACAGGTGTTGCATTATCTAATGCATTTGTGTGCATAGGTGTAACCTTCACTTTACAAACAAAGCTACATTAGCACAGTTAATCTGTTCCACTGTGGATCTGAGAGAGTGTGTGTGTATGTGACACAGAGGCATGTCATATCCAGAAACTGCCTCTGTGCTCTCATGTAAATATTTACTCAAGCTGAAATGAGTCTCCCTCTCTCCCCCGCCCCTCTCTTTTGCCCTTTCTCTCTTCCTCTCTCCCTCTTTCTGTTATGTCTGTGGTGAGCTATGGTAAATTTCAGACATGTGATTGGGGCGAAAGGTATCTAAGTGAGATTTTACACTGAAAAGTAGTACATTAAGTTTCACATCAACAGTAAATGACCAATGCAGTTTTTCTGTCTTTTTCAAGGTGAACATATTTCTGAAATGGAAACCGGGAACATGTCCTTGTTGTGCATTGCACAATGTTAATGCATGTTGTGTTGGTAAGAACCTACGGTGACCAGGAGAGCTCAACGCACTGCAACTTCAGAAAACACATGCAAATAGAAAAAGCACCAGCAAATCAAGAAAACGTCTTCATCAATTTGACAGCAGTGTGTTTCAATTTAAAACAATTTAAAACAATGTAATCTCTACTAATAGTGTAATCTGTGAGTTTAAGTATTGCAAAACCAGCAACATTACCCCATGATGCTTAGTCATATAATGTAGCAGTATAAATTACTGTTTATATACTGATTTGGTGCTCAAGAAAAAAATATTAATGTCTTAATTATTAATGTTGGAAACCATGATGCATTTTTTTCAAGATTCTTTCAATAAGTTTGAAAAAGTTGATTAAAAAGTTCTAAAGAACATAATTTATTAAAATTGTATTTATAAAATATATTATCTTTTTTAAATGTGAAATTGTATTAATCAGTGTTGGGGGTAACACATTACAAGTAACGTGAGTTACATAATAATATTACTTTTTTCAAGTAACTAGTAAAGTAACGTATTGCTTTTTAATTTACAAGAAAATATCTGAGTTACTTTTTTTTCATTTATTGACTGACAGTGCGCTGTGTGAACATGATCTTACTGTAGTTCTAATCTAGACTAAATGTGAATGTGTATTAATTCATCCCACTCGCAAAAAACAGATTCAGTATTCATCAAAATGAATTAAAACAGTGAAATGCAAAATCAGAATATGACGCAATCCTGCAATAATTAAATATGTTAAACAACACAAATATATCTAATCTCATTTTATTAACCGAATGTGTTTGCTGCTGACCTTTGATGATCCAGTTCAACCATACTAATAAGCAAAAATTACTTTAGATAAACTAACAATTGTGCTTCGTTGTTTTTTATTGCTGAAGAGTGTTGAATCTTCTTCCCCTGCGTTCTACTGTACAGACGTGATTTACTTTTCCTTCAGCCTGAGGTTTATTCATTACACTTTTTGGTGTGAAAGGGCTTTTACATTTGCTATAAATAGAACTTCTTGTATTAAAAACAAACAATCAAGCCCTGCTCATATTTCAAAAGTAAAGCGAAAGTAACGTAATGCATTACTTTCCATAAAAAGTAACTAAGTAATGTAATTAGTTACTTTTTTAAGGAGTAACACAATATTGTAATGCATTACTTTTAAAAGAAACTTTCCCCAACACTATTTTTCTCATTAAAACCAAAGTGGTGTTCATCAGTGATTGTATATATAGAGCAAGGACACATTTGTGTGCATTTTGTTTTGTGCTTTTACCAGAACGAAGCGCTCGATCCTCTGTGTTAAGATGCGCATTGTGTACAAGCGCCAAGAGAGAACTGATAACAGTTACTTGTTTACATAGGATATATAATGAATTTTATATTATTTAGACACTTAGGCTGTAGTTTGACAATGCTCTAATTCAGCACGCCATGGGAAGTCAATCTAACTTTTTCAATCTAACATGTTCTTATATTGATATTGTTTATTTCTTACTCCTTAACAGTTCATCAGGCTCTTAATGATTTAATCGATGCCATCATTGGAATATCTGAAGGTTTTTCCATCACTCATCATTACAACCCATTAGCTCTCGATTCTAACTTGTACTTGCTCTTATGAAAAAGTATAGTTCTTAACTGTAGCATAAGGCTAACCTATTAATCATTACCAGGCCAATAATGACTTTTTTATTAATCTGTATTGCATTTGTTATGAGAAACAACAGCCTTTAGAAACAATAGCTACAACATGCCACAGTTGTAATAAAAATCTTTAGGGAAAAATCTATTCTCTGAACAGATTATCTATTATAAATTGACCACAATAAATAAGCCTACAGTAAAATGTGATAAATTATAGTAAAGGTGGTCATGAGTAGTTTAAAAATATTTTAATAATGTTAGTGCTGGTGCGTGATTGTTTTCTCCTCTTTTCATCAGTCTTTTTAGTATGTGCCCTTTTTTTAGACAATGTTCGACTTTCTCCATAGCATAGAGAAAAGTGGCAGTTTCTCAATAGAATTCAAATAGATTGCATATTTTACCATCAGCTTTGCGATAGGAATGACTCGTGCAAATCTTCTCGCACTTCTCGAGCGCGCTAGTGAACGCGCACAGAGTATCGGGTGATTCGCGTGCCGCTCGTGCACAATTAAAAAAACTGCGCTTCGGTCATGTTGTGCTGATAAGTGCTCCGTTCGGCTCGTATGTGAGGTTAGTGCTTATAAAAGTGCAGAAGGTGCGATTCAAATTATTAATACATAGCCTGATTCTAGGTTACCTCCCCCCATCCCCCCACAAACTACGCCCCTGGTTTTACTACATGTAATTTCAGAGTCATTACATTGCAGATTTAATTTTTATTGACAATTGGTTTTACGGAACCATATTAAATCAACATGAATACAAAAAGTGTGTTTTTCCTTTTGTTTATTGTCATCTCTCTTAATTGTCAATGACCCATATACACATAACACTTCAGTGTAGTGTGTGTCTGTGAGTGAGGGGAAGACAACTGACCGCAGACAGTTTAAGCACTTCCTCTTTCCCATGGTCTGGGGCACAACCCGAGAGGGACAGCACTGTCATAATCACGCACATCTCGCACACATCAAACAAAATCCCTAATGGCAAACAGAAAGAAATCAGCCGCACACAGAGAGTTCAGTTTCCCTCTGGACAAGCACACATCCAGTCATATACAGTGAAGCTCAACTCACACTTGATTACAGCATTTTTGAAAGTTTCCGCGGATGAGTGTGTCTGAATATCCTCTCTGTAAGCTTCAATGTCTCTTAAAGGTTAATGACAACAGTCAGTGAGGGAGTTTTAAGTGATTAAAATAAAGACAGCCGACTGCAGATAATTCTTAGCTTAAATATGTTAGCTGTGATGCTTTAAAGGGGATGAATTAAGAGAATTAACTGATCTGAGAGGATTTTAGATTGTCAGCACTGTCAAATCTCAAGAAATCATCTCTCTTAATTTGTTCCCTTTTCAAGCTTCAGCAGCACTACACCCATCAAATACTGCTTGTGTAACAAAATCACTGCCTTCAGCGACACATTTCAAGACAATTGCTGTCAGAGTTTAATTGTATGCTGTAAGCAACTTTCCCATTTTAATCCAAAATCTGTATTGGCCTAAAGCCATACTATAGGTTAATAGATTTGTGCTCTATAAATGTATGTATTTAGTTGTTTTGATTTAGTATTTGTTTGATAATTGTTGAATATCTGTAATTTGAAGGACTGCATTCTGTCATGCAGATATTAAGCCACACTCTCAAGGGAAAAAAGTACACAAGCTGTCACTAGACTGGTACTTGATTAAAAGGTACTAATATGTACCAATTAGGTACTAATATGTAAGGAACAGTGTACCCTTATAAAGCGTGCCACCCCAGTGACAGCTTTTGTACCTTTTTTGAGAGTGCATGTGCAATTTGCTATATTATGTCAAGTTCCATGTAGTTTAATAAAAACTATTTTGAGGCCCAATTTGTTGCACTGTCAACACATTAGATTAATTCAAAAAAGGTCTGATGGACCATAATTATACAGCATTTTAGACCAATCAGTAGGCAGCTCATCCCTAGTGATTTTGAAAATCTGTAGTTTTGCACACTTTTTCTTGTTTCATATTTACACACTTTCTTTCTCTGTCTAAATTTAACCTTTGCTTTCTGAAGCACAATATTTCATGTGTTCTTCAGATCCATTTGTTTAGTCTGGCAGTGTGAATTTGGTTCATGCTGTTTAAAGCATTTTGTTTCGAGCAGTGCCAGTCGCTTCTGGTCATGCTCAGATCCAGTTACACTTTAACACATCCTGAGTGTGACTCAGTGTCTGTGTGTGCATGTGTTTCTAATGTTGTGAAACTGCAATTTTAAAGAAGTATAACAAACACAATGGCTTATTGGTGATGATAAAAGCTGATGTATTCTAGCACTAGGGATGGTATGTTATTGGTGTAAGCAGTTCCTAAAAATCTTGCTGGTTGGGTTACACGTTTGGTACGAAAATGAGAGGACACAACATTTAGTGGAATGTGTATATACCTATATCTATTTCTATTAAACCTATTTTTAATAAATTGAGGTTGGTGCTGCTGACAACAATACAGATGAAGATTTCTGTGTGGCGTTTTCTTTTAACAGTGTGTCATTCACAGCAAACAAACTCGTCATGCAAACAAGAGGTGGTCTTTGCATCTCTCACTAGGCTCTTTATAGCAGATGAACAATACTGCCCTGTTAAAGCTTGCATATGCAAATCATCGTCATCACAGCACACCAGCACTCCATTGGACTGATCAGCGCGTGTGGTTGTTTATTCATTTATTTGTCTGATGATCTTAGCCGTTTACTCTTTTAAATGATTTAGATTGTACTGTATTCATACACACAAGCGTTTGAGATCATCTTTCACCTCGGTGTCAACACTTGAGATTCTGCTGTCAGCTTTTCTAATTTCTCTAAGCATAATGAAGGAAGGATCATCTATATCCTGTTAAGTTGTGAAAATGTAAGCGTTCACATGCAAAGTTGTGCATGACGCGAGAGCATGGTAAAAAATTAAAAAAGTCATCGATGTGCTGCCATTACCAACATGCTCTAACATTTAAAGACTTTTACTGTTTACTCATTTACCGTTATTCATTCATTTTTTCATCAATATTAATTCAAGCTCATTTCCCCTATTTTACTTTTAAATTAGCTTTGCCATCAGCTAATGCTCACATAAAACACAAATCATTTAATGCTGTTAATGCTGTCATCAAATTTATTGTCAGCTATTTATTAGTTATTAGCAACAACAACAACTCAACTTATCAGTATCAGCCTAAATTTAATCATTTTAATTTTGTACCTTGTTAAAACGTCCTATATAGTGATATAGTAGACATTAAGACTAACCGGGTTAACATTTTGCTGTAGCATATAGAGGCTAGACAGTGGAATAGAATGTTTGTTTTCTCAGTTCTGCATATGTGCACAGTTTTTCTGAAGAAGTGTTAAATGTGAAGTTTCTATTTAAAGTAGCCTCTTCACCAACCTTAACCTTTAACTCCAGACCACAGCAGTTTATCATGCAATACTAACCCACCCACACATCATCTCCTTCTGCTGCTTTCTTGCTCTCAGATAGGGCTTTAATCTGGTCGTGGTATAAGCTTGCTGGCTGGATTACACACACACACACACACACACACACACACACACACACACACACACACACACAAACAACAAGGCATCATCTGAAGTTGTGTGTGAAGTGACTTTGTGCCTAAAATGCTTGAAATGGTGAAGTGACAGGCTGTGTAGAGATTAATTTGAGATGTGCAGAAATGTATAGTGTCTCATTTATGATGTTCACTATGCAGATAAAAATGTGAGCTTTTGACAGTTTGATTTGTGTATAAGTGTGATGTGCTAGACTGTGTGTGTGTGTGTGTGTGTGTGTGTGTGTGTGTGTGTGTGTGTGTGTGTGTGTGTGTGTGTGTGTGTGTGTGTGTGTGTGTGTGTGTGTGTGTGTGTGTGTGTGTGTGTGTGTGTGTGTGTGTGTGTGTGTGTGTGTGTGTGTGTGTGTGTGTGTGTGTGTGTGTGTGTGTGTGATATCTGAATTAATCTCATGATTTAATAGATTATAGAGGCTCATCCATGTTGTCATATGCAGGTCCACACAGAACCTGTGTCTACAGAATTCAGCAGATTGTGCTCTAGGCCTGGTCAAATGACATCTTCAAAAACCTGTTTTGAGGTTTTTACTGTAAGGTATCTATTTTCATGTTTTTAACCTGTTTATTTATTTAACTTTTTTCACTTTTATTTGTATTTGTATTATACAGAACAGGATACTGTAGATAAAGATTTGTTTTTTTTTCAGTGCTCAATAGAGAGAATTATGGAAGATAATTCATGCCATGTTGAATTTAGCCATCGTACATGAACAATGATAAATACAATACATCATTAAGAACCTGTATAAATCATGCCACATTGAAAAGCAGTGATGTAATTACTTATTTAGCTGTATTTTATATATCTTATTACTATTATTGTGTCTACAATTTGATGTGAAATCTGCTGAAATACATTTGAATTCACTGCAATGCTGTGCACTAGGCAAGTTAATAATTGATCACTTTATTGAATATCACGTAATTAAAGGGATATTCAATGATATTCTTAACTTGAGAGGTGTAAAGCATCAAACAGTGGAATGCAGTGTATTTGAGCTGATTTGAGCATTTCATTTTGGTGCAAATTATTCATTTAATAAACTAATATATTACTGTTTAAAAATAAAGTGAAATAAGATACATTGCTTTTCGCTGTGAAATGATTTTAACAATGAAAATCAATGCCAGTATATTGAATATTTTCTTTCATAGCGAGAGAACAGAAAATCTAGAAGTATAAAGGTATTTATTTTAATTGCACCATTCAGAGAGTGGTACAAATAGTGGAAATGAGTGGGGGTTCAATATTTCAGGGAGAAGTAGACAATCAGCATTTTAAACAAACATCTTTCTTTAAATATCAAGATCACCATTATATATCAATGAATCATTAACCAAAAACCGCATTATAATATGATGCGGTACCTTTCTGAGGATCTTATCAGGAACAACAACAAATTATGATAATAAAAAAATAACACTTAACTTTTAACAAAACCCTTACATTGTGCACTCATTGTGCACTTGATTTACTTAAACAAATATGAATTATATATTTTATTAATATATTTTGTTTGGTGATTTATTTTTAATTTCTCCCCCACTCTGGTAGAGTACCGTAACAGCACCAGTCAAGTAGTGGTCAGTATGATTTGACGTGTGTTGAGAACCACAAGGAATCTTCTAGACAACTGTGAAAAGTTAGTGCTGTAGACAATCTTGCAGACTGAATATATCAGACTATTGAGTTAATTGAATTGTCTATGCTGTCAAGAGGACTGAAATGTGCAGACAGTCTTGCTGTCTGAATATTGTCATCAAATGAGCAGACTTTTGTAGTCAATTGAGCAGAATGAATACAGACACGATATCTATTAAAGCATCATGAAACTCTATCATACATCTTACGAGACTGACAGGGATGTATGTTTGCATATGATGGGGGGATAATGGTTATATAAGCATTCCTTTGTTTTATATTGAAAAAGTAATTTTTGACAGTTTTTTGAGACTCGGGCTGAACAAGGTTTCACTGAAATTTTGGGAAACAAACACTTTTGCCTGAAAAGTTTTTTTTTCTTTTGCAGTATTGTTTGCATTTTTCACCAGTCACCAGATGCATTTTTTGTGTTATTTTTGGTGAACAGGGTCAAGTATATAGCAGAATCTGACATTCAGAATGCAATGTCAATGTTTTGATGTTCACTGTTCCGCACCGGTTTTTTTTAGTCAAGATTTGGTTTAGTGCAATAATCTGCAATTATCAAATTGCAAATGCCTGCAATTTAATTATATTTGATATATTTTGATGAGCTGTTTATTTCAGAATGCTGTGCTGCTCTGTGTTTGTATCGTGTACTGCACACATGTAAAAGGTGTTTTCAGCTGCTCAGTTTACAGTCAATGCTGCTACACTAAAGCTGGATTCAGACATACATTGTGAGCTGTGTTTTATTATGCGTTGTTCCAATGTGGTTTTCCACCAAAATAAAAGCTTAAAGGTTTAATGCTTAAAGATGTAAATATTTAAGAAGTAATTGACTGGCTGTTGAATTATTAAAAAATATGGCACACCCGAGGTGGTAATGCATGGTTTTAGAGATATTACTGAAGGCGAGAGAGAGCATGTGTGGATGACCTCCGTCTCTGTGGAGTTTCGGCAACCTCAGCAGTGCTGACAACAAATTTCTGACATTACTATCATTTTTATGACTTGAATAAAATAAAATAATAATAATAAAAAAAACATTATTTTATAGTATTATGTTTAAATTGCTTGGGTTCCTAAAACAACAGTGAGTGTAGTTGTGGCAAATGCAAAGATATTTTTTGCACTCTGCTCCGTTTGGACACTGAAAAGGTCTGAGACGGTTTTGGTAAAGAGTAC
Organism: Ptychobarbus kaznakovi; assembly: GCA_027422405.1. NCBI lineage: Eukaryota > Metazoa > Chordata > Actinopteri > Cypriniformes > Cyprinidae > Ptychobarbus > Ptychobarbus kaznakovi. Next base: position 16,260,191 of record CM049798.1, read on the forward strand.
ATCCACGCACTTAAAGCATCTCTTTCTATTGGCATCAATGTGTGGTCTCTTTGTTCTTTTGCCTGGATGTTTTAGCAGCAGCAATATGAGATGATTTCATATTAAATGTTTACATTTGTGGTTCAAATCATTTGCAGTAGGTAGTATGACAAAATGATCACAATACAAGTTTTTGGCCAAATCTTGTAGCCCTAATATATATGTGCCCTGAACAATGAAAGAAAACTATTTCAGAATTCTTGTATCTCTCTCTGGAGTATCACCAGGTAGCCGACCCTGTCTGTGTGAGTTTTTGTGACTCAGAGCTAAAAGTATAAGTACCATTGGGCTCTTTCTGCACCTAGTTTGTGTTATTTGAATTCATCTCATGCTTTTTAGTTTAATGAGTCAAGTTTCCAGTTACAAGTTGGTCTAACAACAACCTTACCTTACATGAGTCACCAAAACTTAATTACCAGTCTCTCGCGCCCTCTCTTTCTCTGCTGACTTCAGCCCACAGACCTTTGAGCGCTATAACAGTTGAGTGTGTTTTGAGTTGTCTTTTCCCTTGGAGCAAGTTAACACTCTCTGTTGTAGGTAGGCCACGGGGGCGGTCTTTCTGAACAGATCCCTCCACGCTTTTTTCTCTCTGTGCCTCCACTTCTCTGTTTCTCTGTTGGGGTGCAGTGCAGTGAATATAGTACGGGAGTATGACAGTAGATGAAATATCAACTCATTATATAAGGCCAGCAACACATTTTGGATTAATTTGGAACAGACTAGCCGTTTGCGTAAACATAAACTATCATAATATATCATGAAACCTGGCAGTGTTTTCTTATTAGCAGTAAAAGTGGTGCATATGCATATAAAAATTAAATGGAATATAGAGCTCCTGCGGTTGACGTCACGCAATACACACCGACATTTTGGCAGGCAACCAGGAGAGCGCTAGAGCGTCCGTAGCATTGGTATCGACAGTTGTGGAACAATAATTTAAAACGAGACTATTTAGACCTTACAAAACATACACCATTTTAACATGGTGGACAGCTGCTGTGCCCCAGGATGCCAGAACATGCAGGGGAAAGCCGTATTAGCCGGGACGTCCCGTATATTGGGCTTAATTTATGTGTCCCGTACGTGACCTCCCTTGGCCAGTTTCTCGCCCCCTCACGCAGTATTCGTTAAGTAAATCAGAAAGTCCTGAACATAACTGTTCAATGAAGGCTCATCTGCGGGCTGGCCGTTCCCGCTTCACCATAAGCAGCGCTCGCGCTAATAATGCCAATCCAGTCCGTGTTTTGACTACAGTAAATTTCTATTTTGCCAAATACAAACAGCGTGATTATTTTTCATGAGTCCAACATACAGCCGCGCAAGAAAACATGCAATCTAGCCGAGACGTGATCAATATGGGAAACCGTCTTTCACTACAAAATAGATTTTTTTTTTTTTCATTTAAGTAAGCTTCTTAACGTTGTAGCCTACCTTATTCGTAAAATACACAAAATGACCAATAAAAAAGATTCCAGCAGCCCATATTAAATCTATAAGTTATATTTAATTGAAAATATGCATTTTCCTATGTACACACTTGTCCCATAAGGCAAAGGGGAAATCAATGTACCGTATTCGATAGACGACTAAAATGGTTCACTGCAATAAAACGTGCTAACACACAACATTTGGGATTAAACGGGTAAGATTTCATGACATTTATGATGTCTACTGTACTCACAGTGATATGATAATGCTGACTACATAGGACAGCTAGGGTTGATTACTTTAGCTAACAGCACAGTTGACTTACCCTTCCAGTGACGATATTTTACAGTCTGTGGTTTTAGCAGACTCCTGCATATTCATCAAAAAATTAGATTGCGTCCATTTGTACCCTGCAGGCTTTTAAAGAGTCTCCGGGGTAACGTTAGGAGGGAAAGTTGATGAGGTAGTTGTACATATCAGGATACTGCAGGTCAGGAAATCTATCCGTTCATATATTAATACATGTTAAAAGCACCCGAGGACATTATAGGGATCTGCTATGTTTAATCTATTAAGTTTTGCTATGTACAGGTCTGTGTCTTTTGAATTAAAGTGCGCAGTGAACTCTGTTGCCTTGAAACTTATGCTGGCGCCATTCATTTCATATTCGCCCTCGGCTGTTCTTGCCTGCCAGCATGGTGGTGTAAACAGAATGGGTCACGTGACTGCAGGAGCTCTATAGTAACATATAAATAGAAAGCACTGAGGAGATGGAAATTATGAGGATATACTCATAAAGACCTAAGGTCACAGTAACTGAGATCTGTACTATTTGTTTGGTCATTTTACTGTTAGAGCTCTTTGCAAAGTCTATACTCTAGAAATATGTTAAATATGTTTGTATGTTACTTGGCGTGAATGCTACGGTGTATGGGACTATTGCAATAGGGTACAGTTTGAAATCTGTGTATAAATCTGTCGATAGTAGAGTCTGCGATTCAGTCAGGCCCATACCTACTTACAGTAAAGACCACACAACCACACAAAGTCAAGTAGTACATTTCTTGATCTTTTGTCAGTTCTTACATACTGACCTCAGTTTCCTCTTAGAGCTTAGTTCACACAGTGGTACATCTTAAAACTGTCACCCACTGACCTTAGCAGTGAGAACCAAAAAGTGACACTAAAGCGAGACGCACATTGTACTACCACTGTCATCTTCACATCTGATTATTCAGCAAATTTCTTAAGGAACTAAAGAGCATTTTTAGAACTTGGTAACAGTGAACTTAAATCTAAATTTTTAAGTTATATTTACGGGCGTTTTCTGCCTTTATTAGGACAGGACAGTAGAGAGCTGACAGGAAAGCATTGGGTGGAGAGAGAGGGGGCAGGATCGGCAAAGGACCTCGAGACGGAAATCAAACTCGGGTCGCTCTGAGTGCAGTTGCGCTCTATGTCGGCTCACTAACCACAAGGCTATTGGCGCTGACAAATCCCCATTTTTAAATTGCTAAATAGACCTGTGAAGGTCGTATTACAGTATAATATATTATACATTAGTATTTTACTGTATACTTTTGTACTAGGGTTCACGCGGGTCCTTAAAAATCTTAAATTTACTTTATCAAATTTAAGGTCATAAAAAGTCATAAATTGTACAAGAAAGTCTTAATTATAATTTCAAGATGTCTTAAATTTGGGTACAGACCAGAATCGCGATGCAGCTTAAGGCTGGAATACACTACACGACTTCTCAAATCTGAACAGATTTTTAAAACACTAGGCATCATACACTTACCGACTTTGTAAATAGTGACAAAGGAAAACTTGGCATCATATACTACTCGACTGAAGATCATACACTACCAGACTTTAAAGTTGTTCCGATCACAACGAACTCACGCAGAATTGTAAGTCGCTTTGGATAAAAGCGTCTGCTAAATGACTAAATAAAATAAATAAATAAAAAATAAAAAACGTGCACCTTGTTGCTAGGAGACGCATGACAAATGAAAACATATGTGTTCTAAAATCGGCTGAAAATATATAACATGTTTGATATCCTCCGACTGAATATAATCAAAATCTGAAGCTAAAAATTCGGAGTCTGTGACCATAATACACTACATAATTTTCTGTGGAATCTGTCAGCTGTAATCTGCAGACTGGCTCTAACTTTCCTCAACTAGTGTCAACTTGTTCAGACTGTACAATTGGGGGAAATCAGGGAAAAAATCACGTAGGCTTTAATGTGACGATTAAACTTCAAAAAGCTATAAACAAATATGAGCGCTGCATGTTTCAAAGTCCAGTGCTGCGCTGCTTTGTTCTGCTGTTACCACGGAAAAAGTTCCGGAAGCACCTCCTACTGGCAGAGAATGAATGTGCGTGTTCAATAAGGCTGTTGTTGTTAGTAGGGTATTCATGCAAAACCGGAGGATGTAGTTTCAGAACAGTTTTTTTTTTGTTTGTTTTTTAATTATTTTATTTAATTTTTGTATGTATGTATTATGTCAGGTCTTCCAGCCAGTTCTATCAAACCTTTACAATTAATCCAGAACGCGGCAGCAAGATTACATTTTTAATGAGCCGAAAAGAATGTAAGAGAAAGAAGAACGTCACACCTCTCTTTATCAATTTGCACTGGCTACCAATAGCTGCTCGCATTAAATGCAAGGCATTAATGTTTGCCTACAAAACCACCACTGTTCCCCTTGGCTCTGCACCCCTTTACCTAAATTCAGTACTTCAGACTTATATGCCCTCTAGAAGCTTGCATTCTGCAAGTGAACGATGCATTATTGTGCCATCCCAAAGAGGCACAAAATCATTTTCATGGACTTTTTCATTAACTGTTCCCATCTGGTGGAATGACCTGCCCAGCTCAATCCGAGCAGCTGAATCCTTACCCATCTTCAAGAAACGGCTAAAAACACATCTCTTCCATCTTTATTTGACCCTCTAACTCTAGCACCCTCTATTAATTATATTCTTAAAAAAAAACTTTTCCCTTTTAGACTTGCACTCTATCCATTTACTGTTCATTGCATTATAAGAAACAAGCACTAGTGTCGTCCAACAGGAAAGCACTTGGCTGTCACTTTAAAATCTTGCTTAAATTATCTGACAGTGTCAATGTTATATTCATAGACGGTTTATGAAAAAAGCATATTTGCAGTATGATTTTTTTCCTTTATCATTTATTTGCATTGCAGAATAATGTGTCAGTCATGTGGTGTATTTTTGACAAACAGTTACTCACTGGTGACCTTTAACAGTGTGGGAATCTTATAACAGGCCTGAGCTCACATGACTTATGAAACTTTAAGTTCTTTTTCAAACGAGATCAAACTGGTGCGTGAGTTATGCACAACGTTTTTTAAAGGCTGCAGAAGTAAATCCACATAGTTCCGTGTTGTTTATACTCCATTTGTTGGTGTATTTAAATACAAAAATAGTTTTTCATTAGATTCCACTGTTTTTATTATCTCTTGTTAAATACAGAGAAACCGTATACTAGACTGTATTATCTGATAGTAATGTAGGTGGTCTTTTCATATGAATGTGCTAAACTTATTATGAGCATTAATCTCATTTTATTCATGTGTTCCACAGCATGTTTATTCTGATATATTTAGCTGGATATCATTATGATTATGATAATGTGTTTAAAGAGTTAGTGTTTTAAGGCCTTGTTCAGAATGTCAGTCCAAATCCTATTTTTGTGCATATCCAATAGGAATCGGATCCTATTTTGGCAAGTGCGAACGGCAAAAAAAATCTCATGAAATCTGATTTTTACACATCCGTTTCAAGCTATATTCATATGTAGTTTGAAATCCTAATCAAATCGCTTTTCTGGAAACCCATTTCAGTCTGACCGCTCAGATGAGAAAGTGTAAACACACGTCAGACGTTTGTAGAAAACATGGTGAATGTGCTTACAGAAATGAATGACACTCTTTTTCTGCAAAAAAATTTCTCATGTCCATACAATGAAAGTCATTTGGGTCCAATGTTGTCTTGGGCCCACTAAATTGTTTAAATGTTTAGGTAAGCTATCCCTTTAGGGGCACTATTGAGAAGTCTCTCTGTTGGATCAGAAAGAGTGAGAGCGGAGATGACTTCTATAAATATCGCTGTCAGATACACTTTCTCCAGGTAATGTTACCTGAGTGCAGTCAGGTATATCATGACCACATTATACTCCTGAATCAGTTGTTCTCGTATGTCGTCCAGTTACGTAGCATTGCTGATTAAAGGAGGTTTCATTTGCTTGGTTACGATTCAGACAGATACTCGAATACAGACGGATTTAGATGCCTAGGGCAAATGGTTTTCTTCAGCTTCATCTGAGCTCCTAAATAAGTCACACAGGTGAGAAGAATAGAGTTGATTGGCATTGAATAGCACTGAATAGAAACTGATTGGTGTGATTAGTGGTGGTCTCGTAAACCACCACTGTTATTTCAAAAAAGGTCAAAGGAACAGCACTGCATTCATGGAGACAGCCGGACCAGATTTGTTCATGTGTGTGTTGTTTGTGTATTGTGTGCGCTGACCAACTTGCTCTTGCACCCACAGCGTCCTCTGGGGAAGACATCAGTCGTGGCGTATAGCGTCTTCTCTTATTACCGAGTCCAATGGATGCATTGTTTGGGCTGCGTTTCAGACGGAAAGCTTGTGAGCCAAGCGGACACCGGCGCACCAGCGTGTCACTTACTGCAAGTAAAGCGCGCCGGCGCTCCAGCGTGGGCCTGCCGTCAGCTGTCCTGGCTCAGAGACGTAGGTCTAGCGTTCAGCTCCAAAGCAGCAACATGCTGCCGGGAGTCATACAACGCAGAAGAGGACACTTCACCAGAAGAAAGTCGAGCGGTGCGACCGCCTGCCTGACCCCACGGTTTGCTATCCGACGGAGACAGGCTGCCAAACACCGTAGCATTCATGCCCAGCTCCTGGGCCCATCACTGCTCTTGGCTAGCATGGTACAAATGAGTGAAGATCACGAAACCGAGAATAAGAGTGCAGAAGAATACTCCTCTCTCTCTGATAGTGACTGTAGCCAGGAGGAGCTCAAGCAAGCAGGGATGGACGTAGAGTCGGACTCTGATAAGTGCATGACGTGGTTAGCTCAGGGTTTGTTGGCGGGAGAAAGTATTCAGCCCCGCCCCCTCATCCGTGCCCCACGTTGCCTGCGGCGAAACTCCTCACACCTACTTCCTGCTGAGGCCGTTTACCAGAGCCCAGCCTCTTGTGGGCTGTACGGCCGTTACCGTAGGACCAGTCAGGCACAGGGTCTGTCTAATGAAGGTGGATTGTGGGCAGGGAGGAAAAGTTCTCTTGCAGCTCAAGGATCAGTTGCACTGACGAGCTCCCCTTGCTGGCCAGACCTCAGTCTTTCACACACACTGCAGGAAACTTACTACAACCCACAGATTGACACATGGAGTGCATTCCTCTCGTATGTAGAGCCCTAACTACAGCTGTATGTCTTAGTATGTGTGTGTTTGTTCCAGAAGCTATTTGGACTTTGCTATCACTTTTTGTTGCGGTGGGTATGTGAGAGCATATATGTCTCTCTTGTCGCTTTTGGGAAAAAAGTTTTTATCAGCACTACATAATTTCAACCTTAATGCTAGCCTTAGCACTCCAACAGTAATTCCAATATATGTGATTAGTAAGGAACTTTGTCTCTTGTATTCTTTCAGATAATTTGAAAAAATAGTGAACTATTCCTTTCATTGTATATGATTGGTGGAGTTTGAGAGCAGTGAGTTTATTTTATGAGTGTCAGTTTCGAGCGCAGCTGAACACAAAGTTTCAATGTTTCTTTTTCTTTTACTGTAGTTTTACTCTCTACTTTCATTTTTCAAATTGAAATATCTCTCTTCTCCTTTTTTATGGTTTACATGTGACGCACACTGTTAAACAACAGTACTCTGAATGTTTTGTTTTGTTTGACACTTTTACTGGTCGTCTTTGTGTATGTGTAGAACCGGGCTATACATTGAGTTTCTGTTTATCGTTTTTGCTTGATGTTTTATGGGACCTGTCTGTTTTGTGTTTGTTTGTAGGAAGGCCATTTCCAAGTCTGGTCTCCAGCACCTCTCATGCCAGCCCAGTGCTGCAGTGTTGGCCAAGGGGGAAACGGACAGAGAAATCAGCAGCACAGTGGACTGGAGTGTGAGTAACACAAACCCAAATAATCTAGACTTCAGATCTCTCTTTATTGTGCTCTTGATAAAGCTACAGTTTCTTTCTCTGGTTTCACATTTAATTTGATGCTTTGTATTTGAGCAGGAATCCGCTCTGTACGGAGATCACATCTGGTTCGAGACAAATGTCTCTGGGGACTTCTGTTACGTCGGAGAACAGCACTGTTATGCCAAATCCCTGGTGAGTGTGTGTTTTATATGAATGTCAGTATATGTCCCTCTTTAAGAAAGAGTGAGTAAACAAGAGAGTAAATAGTGGGGCAAAAGTGAGATTCGACAAATTTTAGATTCAAGAGAATAAAGGATGGTATAATATACAGCAAAATTGTGATCAAGAATATAGAAATAAATGGAAGTTAAAGGGGAAAAGTTTCTCTTTTTCGCTTATAGTTTCTCTCTTAGTGTAATGCTGCCCCCTGGTGGCTGGCTTGCAGAATGCTTTGCATAATTTCAACTTTCAAATTATGTGCATTAAATCACGATTTAGTTCATTTTGTATTTTGTGTCAAAGTAAATCTAATTTCTCTTTTTCCTGGTTTTCACAGCAAAAGTCTGTTGCTCGGAAAAAGTGTGCTGCTTGCAAGATTGTAGTTCACTCCATCTGCATTGAACAGCTGGAAAAGGTGAGTCCCGTTACCAGTGGCAACACTGAGGTAAAGACATGATCTGACACTGCATCACAGACCATACATTCCTCCCTTCAGTTATTGGACTGGAAAGCTCCGCCCCAAGGGGAGGGGCTTGATGAGGTGCCTCTCAAAGACCCATCATTCAGAGTGAGAAACCCTCTAGCTTTTTCTCCGACTCGGCTGGGGCTAATGGATCACTCACACATCTGATCTTTGTAAAGACTGGTGACTGTCTGGCCTGATAAACCTAGAACAGCCAAATAACAGAATCCTGTTAACATCTGGAGCCACTTTAGCTCTCAGTCCATCCAGCCTGTGAAGGGATCATCCAATTTATTTATATTTTTAATAACTTAATTGGCTTGAAGTTAAGACAAAATCTGGTTCAACCATGCAATTCAGAAAGGTTTTCTTGCCAGACACATTATTTTTGTTATTAGTATCTTAATCACTATCAGTGTGATTGGGCAAGTCATTGTCGGGTTGGTGGCGTTTTATTTTATCCACGAGGCACTGATTCTGTGTGCTCAGTATTGAATCTGGCTGGTGTCTTCAACAGTTTATGCCTGGTATGTGGGGTTGATTGTGGTGAAATGATGTTTGATCAGGGTTGATTTTAATCATACTTCACACTAATCAGTTTAACACACTCAAAAAAGACATAAAGGTAAGTGGTGCTTCTGGTTTTTGCTCTATTCTCATATACGCTTTTAAAATTCCAAAATGTATTTTTCCCTCTTTAGAAGTATTAAGCTCAGTTGGGAACCTCCAAATCTGAGCATGTTTTCTGGAAAACAATCCATCAGTTTGTGGTTTTGATGAGCTACTGTATGTTTCATTCTTAGGGTTTAAATTAGGGCAAATACTGAATAGTATTGTAGAAATAAGACTTTTTCATGTTCTTTCAGATAAACTTCAGATGTAAACCATCTTTCAGGGAGTCCGGTTCACGGAACATCCGGGAAGTGAGTTTCTTCTTTTCCTCTTCTTTTCTTTATTTTCGAAATATCTCTCCCATTCTGCCTGTTTTCCGATTCTGTCAAACTTATTGCTGTAAAACCTCCATAGCTCGATATAAACAGCCAACAGCAGTCTGCTAAGAGACAGTTTTCTCATCAATGTATTTTTTATTATTTATACATTTAATTTTAAGATAGTAAGTTCTTCATTTTCTTCATTGTTATTTGTAAGTTTAAGATTTATAAGTAGCTGTCTAAATGAGCCCAGACTGTTTTACACACACTTTAGGGGCAGGTGCTGTTTGCTGTTTAAATCTTTCTTTTACCCTTTTTACCCTCCGTTTTCCTTTTTACACGTCCCCTATGTCGCTCTCACTGCTGTAATCCATCTCTCATCGTCTCATCCCTGTCCTTCCATTGCACTTCTGCTCCCTCCGTGTGCCCTGTCTCTTCCTGTTTTCTATCTTGCCTTGGTGGGTTAGCATACCTGGCGACGCAGAGCTTTCAGAGGTCGCCGGGCTTTGGAGCAAATGAGAGGTGCTGCAGCTAAATGTAGTGCGCACACCTCTATCACACAGGTATCACACACACTTTCACACAGCTGGGCTGACTCCTTTACTTGGCTAAATGAGGGCTTGTGCTTTTCTGTTGTTTTAAATAGATCTAATTACAATTACTTTAAACGAACTAGTTAGAATTATAATTGTTTTGTGTTTACAACAAATAGGTAATAATGATCCACAAATAAATTTAGTATATGTAAATGAACATTGTGCAAAAGTTTCACATCTGTTTGTACTGTCTGAAGTAACGCAAGTGTGGGAAGTGTGTCAGAAATTGAATAGTGCATTATAGTTACAGTGTGCTCTATTTTCTGTGCCACTCACGTCTGGTACAGACATTGTGCAAGCCCAAACTATAACACTTAACCCTAAAAGACGACTTAAAACTGCAAAAAACTTATATTATACATTTTTATAGCTTAAAACAATCTGAATTATCTTTCATATGGGTATGTCTAAGGGAATTTGTACCCAAAGTATTTAAGTATACATTTTCCAACACTCATACAGGCATTTCATCATGGTGTTCGACTCATTTACAGACATTTTGAATACATCTCCAGAGGTTTTCTGTTCTCGTGATTTCTGTCTGCTGTCTGCTCCTTCAGATTTTATCTCGATGCCCCGCAGCATAACCCCACAACATTACTCTTTTGATGTGGTATTTTTAGCACAGATTTTCATAATCTGTGGATGGCACAGCTATATGAGGTCTTGTATGTTTTTTTATGGCAGCCAGCAATAGTGCGACACCACTGGGTCCATCGGAGAAGACAAGAGGGCAAATGCAAACAGTGTGGAAAGGTTTGTATAATGGATCACAAGTGTTCAGACATAATGTGTTGAGACATTACATGTACATTTCAAAAGGCTTACGAATGAAGTCTAAAGTTTATAACAGAATCTGATCTCCACCTACAGGGGTTTCAGCAGAAATTTGCCTTTCACAGTAAAGAGATTGTAGCCATTAGCTGCTCCTGGTGCAAACAAGCAGTAAGTCTCTCAGGCTAAATGCAATAGTGTGTTTTCATATTGTAGAGTATGTAAATGAAATGTGTGTAACGTTCCTCTCTTTCTCTGTCTGTCTGCAGTATCATAATAAGGTGACATGCTTTATGCTGCAGCAGATAGAAGAACCGTGTTCATTAGGAGCACATGCCGCCGTTATAGTACCTCCTACCTGGATCATACGGGTTCGCCGACCTCAGGTATTAAACACATTACTTCTCTATTAGGGTTGTTGGGCAGTTGTATGGGAAACATCCACGAATTGAATTAGATAATGAATTGAATTTGGTGGCTGTGTATATTATTAAGCAGTGCTATCAGCATCTCTATGGCTAAATTAAATGTAAAATGTGAGATGTAAACACCATCGGTAGAAAGCCCGAGGCATTCTGGCTGCTGTGTCTGCACATTTTCAAATCATGATGTAGTATTTTAAACGCTCAGAATCTGTATAGAACCAAAGAGCATTTTTATGCTGAAACATAAATCGTTTCATCCACAGGTACTGTAGTTTTCCATTGTTTTTAATGAATGTGATTTCGTTGTGGAGTGCTTTTGTAATGTTATTGTGCTACTTTTTAATCGTAGTCCTCACTAAAGTCAAGCAAAAAGAAGAAACGAACGTCTTTCAAACGCAAATCCAGCAAGAAGGGAGCAGAGGTATGAGTACAGCCAAGTAATTGTTTAGTTTGCCAGAGGATGATTCAATTAAACAAGCAACTTTTGGGGGGATTTTACATCTTCAGCCCAGTCTCTCTCTTTTTCCTCTTTACCAGGAGGCTCGATGGAAGCCCTTCATTGTGAGACCTATTCCCTCTCAACTCTTGAAGCCACTGCTGGTGTTTGTAAACCCAAAGAGTGGAGGAAACCAGGTATTATTATTACTAGCTATAGCAAAAATAAGAAGTAATTATTTAGTATTAATTATATTAATAATAATGAAATAAATCTTAAAAATAATAATCAACCCTGTTCGCTCTCATTTTCTCTCAGGGAGCTAAGATCATCCAGTCCTTTCTGTGGTATCTGAACCCTCGGCAGGTTTTTGATCTCAGTCAGGCGGGTCCTCAGGAAGGGTCAGTACCTGCATGTGAAATATATCACCACAGGGTTCCCTGTTTTTGTCATTCGAACCCCTTTAATGGCTTTTCTTAGCTTTTCATCAACAATAGCAGTTAGTTCCATCACGGTTCGTAGGGTAGCCCTGCTTCAGAAGAACAATGAATCAATGAATGATGCATTTATATAGCGCTTTATACAATGCTTATCTGTCCCATTGCTATGATGTGCTTCAATAAGATGATTGATATTTTTATGTATATTCATTCTTTTTATATATTTTAGCTTGGAGATGTATCGCAAAGTTCACAACTTGAGAATTTTGGCCTGTGGTGGGGATGGCACGGTGAGTGAGTGAGTGTGTGCGTGTCTATATGTGACAATAATAATCTGCTAACAAATAGTCTGTGATCACCTTCTGTAGATGTTAGGTGAATGGATACTGTAGGAATTATGAACCCCTCCAGCAGGAGGTGGCACTGCAGTCTTATCTCCCAGCCTGTGAGCGGCGCGAGAGATGATTCTCTTGAGTCATACATAATACTATTCACTATTCAGATGAGTCATGTGTTTGAGGAGTTTTCTGACATATAGTGCGGATGTGTGTGTCCTGGTTTACCCCATGCTGTCACATCTCCGTAATCCGTTTGTGCGAGTAATTAAGAGTGTTAAAGTGGAATCTGAACGCAGTCATATTTCATACCCTGACATTGATCCATGAGAGAGAAGTTGAAATAAGGAGTTTTAATCCACCCTTCCGATCACTCGTCTTACACCCTGCTGAACAGCTGAACTGCTGTTTTCTGAATTAAACACTCCATATATTCATATTCTCCTGTGTTTTTCTGTGAGGTTCTTTAGGATTGATGTGATTTTACAAAACAAGATATCTAACTCTAACTTGTTTGTTATTTAGGTATTATATGATTATGTGGCTCTGATAGGGACATTTAGATTTTTATGTATTTTGTTTCAATGTTTTTTGAACATTTTGTGCATTTCTCTTTGTCTCTCACACACACACAACACACACACACACACACACACTCACGTTAACTGATTCTTTGTCTCAGGTGGGCTGGATTTTGTCCGCTCTTGATCAGCTGCAGCTAAACCCTTCTCCTGCTGTGGCAGTACTTCCTTTGGGCACAGGAAATGACCTCGCTAGGACGTTAAACTGGGGTGGGGTGAGTAGAACTTCGGTTTGAACTCTGCACTGTCAGACACATTCATTCCAAACATCAGTCTAAATTTGATTGTAATTCATGTAGCATAGTCTGCTCATCCATTTATAGAAGGGCTTGCTAAATGGGCATATTTTGTACAACTTTATGCATGTAGGGTTACACAGATGAACCTCTGAGTAAAATCCTTTCTCACGTTGAGGATGGGAATGTTGTACAGCTGGATCGGTGGAATCTTATTGTGAAGCCCAACCCAGAGGCGGGGCCGGAGGAAAGAGACGAGCAGGTGACAGACAAGGTACAGTAAGAGCTCCACCTGCACTGCTGTTTCTGTTTGTATCAGTGTGTGAGCAGCTGAAGAGTGATTGATGTTTCTCTGCTCCACAGCTCCCTTTGGACGTCTTCAATAATTACTTCAGCCTTGGGTTTGATGCTCATGTGACTTTAGAGTTCCATGAATCCCGAGGTTGGTGTAAAGGCACTATTCTGTCATATAAATGTGACTATTTAATAGCAAGACAGTGGCTGTGTAAGAGTTCAGGCTTGAGTTTCTTCTGCAAGGTCAGATTTATTGGTGCTAATTGAGATTAATTATGGTTTGTCCTCTTACTCTTTAGAGGCCAACCCTGAGAAATTTAACAGCCGGTTCAAAAACAAAATGTTCTATGCAGGGGTAAGTGAAACACATAAACTCAAACAGCCTGTCCCCTTCGTTAATCACTACATTAAAAATGTGACAGTGAGTTGGTGGTGACTGAAATGCAAATGATTTTCCTTTTTCTACAGACAGCGTTTTCTGATTTCTTGATGGGCAGCTCCAAAGACCTGGCCAAACACATTAGAGTGGTGGTACGTATGGAGTTGAACTAAACAAAGAATCTTTTGTGCAGAAAAAGAGGGGAAATATGTGTGCATGCCTGTGTGTTTTGAAATGCAAATATGCAGGGTTTTTTTTAGGTTTGACTCTAAGTCTCTGTTTTTGCATGCTTGTTTGTTTGCATTTCTTCCTCTTGGGCTTTAGCACTGAGAGATAGTGTGCCTAAATTTAAGTTGCAACCTTTTTTCTGCTGACTGTTGGTTTGTTTTGCTGAAGTATTCAGTTTATACCACTTTCTTCTCTTTCTCATTCTCTGTAGTGTGACGGCACAGATTTGACCTCTAAAGTGCAGGATTTGAAGCTGCAATGCCTGGTCTTCCTCAATATCCCCAGGTAACACACTAAATCATTTTCTGTGATTTGTTCTTTCTTACGCTACCATGCAAAAGTTTGAAGTCTGTAAGATGTTTTTGAAAGAGATAAAGCATAAATACTCTGAAATATTTTTACAGTTTAAAATAATCTATTTTAATGTATTTAAAAATGTGTTCCTGTGATGGCAAAGCTGGATTTTTAGTTCTACATAAATCTGTGTTAAGAGTGCATGTTTGGATGTTCATGTTAATCGCAGGTACTGTGCGGGCACTATGCCATGGGGCAATCCAAGTGAGCATCGTGACTTTGAGCCTCAGCGTCATGATGATGGCTGCATTGAGGTCATTGGATTCACAATGACGTCACTGGTATGTTTCACCTACCTGAATTAGTTTGAGGTGAGTTTTTATAGTACTTTTATAGTGAATTTACAGTTCCTGTATTGTTTTTTATGACTGTAGGCCACGCTGCAGGTCGGAGGTCACGGTGAGAGGTTAAATCAGTGTCGTGAAGTCACCCTCACCACCTTTAAGTCAATCCCCATGCAGGTGGATGGCGAGCCTTGCAAACTAGCTCCATCTGTTATTCACATCTCCCTGAGAAACCAGGCCAACATGGTGCAGAAAACCAAGAGACGCACATCAATACCACTGCTCAATGAGTGAGTACAACATATGGATGCTGTGTGCATATTATGGCTGTCTCGATGTGTGTGTGTGTGTGTGTGTGTGTGTGTGTGTGTGTGTGTGTGTGTGTGTGTGTGTGTGTGTGTGTGTGTGTGTGTGTGTGTGTGTGTGTGTGTGTGTGTGTGTGTGTGTGTGTGTGTGTGTGTGTGTGTGTGTGTGTGTGTGTAATATATTTACTACAAGAGTACCGTGGCAAAAAGATTAATGATATAATTGCAATATCTATGAAAGAAATAAAATCATGTCGAGTCAAAATCATCTTTAACGTTTTCTCTTTTGTGTTTTCTCTTTTTGGCCAATTAATCCCACTCAAAATAAGAGTGTTAAAAGTCAGACAGAGAGTTAAAAACTGTAATTGAACAAAAATAACTTATTTAGGGTGTCTAACACCACGACAACTTTTATCGGCTGCGGTATCTCCGTCGATGTGACATTTTGTGTGTCAGTAGTAATATTTTATTGCCGCTGAATTCAACTAGTAACTGATGATGTATTATTTACAATATTATCGTGTGAAGACGTATTAACATAATAATATTAAATATCACGGTTATCACCAGTATATAGCACAACGCCGGGTATGTATGTGATATCAAGGAAAAGGTCTGATATTTCTGATTGAGATTTAAAGAGCATGACTACTCTTTAAAAGGGCGCAGCACCAAAATGCGTGTAGACACACACGTACATGTATTTGGTATAAGCTGATGTTTAAAAAATAGTCTGAGTAGGCAGAAAGTTAAACTGCTGGATTGATGTCTCTCTCTATTGAGCTGTTACTGAAAGTGTGAAAATTTAGTGTGATTTATTCACTGTCGCAGTCTCATTTCTTTTCCTTGACACTTGAAGTGAATATATTACCTCCATAAATGGCTGCTAAGGACAGACAAGCTTGCTTAGTCCTGCTTAAATTAGATAATCGCTCTCTCTCTCTCTGAGGTTTTGTTCATTTCACACTTGACCAATTCAAGGTGAACGAATTGTATCGATGGCAGATAGGCCTGTAATGAAACCTTGTTTAAAAAGCTAAATATCGGAAGTGGAGACTGATTTAATTAGTGTGGCGACACTGTACCTATAAATGACTAACCTACTCACTGTTACACACAGCTGTTATCAAAAGCTTCATTTTGTGCTGTACATCCTTTGTGTTTGCATGCTTTTTAAAAAATTCTATGAATTTTTTTTTTCATCCAACAGTCAGCAGCCATTTCCAGAACGATTACGGATCAGAGTGAGCCGTATCAGCATGCATGATTATGAAGCTCTGCACTACGATAAGGAGAAACTCAAAGAAGCTTGTAAGTATAAAACACACATTACAGTCCAGAAAATACACTTGTGACCCCTGGTGTGCTGTGATTAAAGGGTTAGTTCCATAACCATGTCCTGAATGCTGGAGGGGGAAGGGTTGTTATGAATGGATGAATGATTCTGATTGGCTGTCAATGTTTTTATTATTTATCTGCTGGACAGAAAACTTTCTGTAATACATTCCAAGGATATCATTCTTCTGTGTTGTTGTTGTTATAGTTATAGTGTGGACTTCCCTGTTTTCACAGAATTATGTAAAATTAAGTTATAAATGGTAACAGAGCTCTGTGTGGGGGAAGGAGGGAAACTGGTCCTCCTCAGTCCACTTGTTAAGTCTGATGTCACGCATGCCGGTTTGTAGGTTTGCAAGTGTGCTCTATCACATCTCAAAAGCAAACATCATACGGTGCTAGTGGATACTCACTGTGTGCTATAATACTACTGAAATATCACGATTCTAACCTGTATCTCCATACAGACATCTCATTTGACCAGACAGAGATTCATCTTTTCTGAATCATTAAAATATTGGTGTCTGGGACGCTGTGAGTGCAGAGACTGTAGTGTATACCATAAGCTTTTAAAAGCTTAGCTTAAATCTGTGCTTTAAATAAGCAGTGCTCATAAACGTCTGTTGAGATAGTGTTCTTCTCACTTGAAACGGAGTGGAGACTTGGACCCAGAAACCATATTTCTGTCACGACTTAACAAGCAGGTGTCTATAGTGGTTATGGCCATATGTTAGCTCACTCAAAAGTGGACAGAAATCGTTTGAGATTTTATTACATATATTTAATTTGTGTTTTGTAAGAGTACATGATTCAAGCTGCAGTTGTATTTCTGAGCACTAGGTGTCGTCCCATCTCTACAGTGAGTTATTATGGTATGTACGAATGGAATTAAGTGCATCTTTGAGAATACATTCAGATGCAGCTTTATGCTCCTGTTGTGTTTTGACTGAGCAATTTGTGCCGATCCATCAGAGATTTTAATGTTACACATTTCTGGTTTTGGCGATATATCATCAACTGTTCCCAAAAATCAATTCTCAGCTTTTCAATAAATTATAAAATATTTGTTTTATCCTGCTAGTTTGCAAGAATGTCTTTGTCTTTGTCTTTGTGTGTGTGTGTGTGTGTGTGTGTGTGTGTGTGTGTGTGTGTGTGAGAGAGAGAGAGCAAGCAAGCAATAGTAAGTGCATATACAGTACATATGCGGTTCTAATCAAGCTATTTGTCTAAGTATACATGACACAATGCATAATCAGATAATTGAAGTATTAAATCCTCATTGCACGTCACCTGTTTTTCAGAAGCGCACTATGCTGAGACAAACTGTGGTGTGATTAACTTGTATACATGCTGCACGAAGCTGAGCTACAATCACATTATCTAGGCCAGTTAGTCAGATTGCCATGATGTTCATTTAACATCATAAAAAGACAAATTACTGCTTTAGTTTGACTGAAATGAAACTTTTAAAGGGCATGTCAACTGCGAGAAAGCGATTAGCTCTTTGCTGTTCATACAGCTGTTCTGTACTCTCTCTTGTGATATGAAAATATACCACCCATCCCTGTGTCTCATCTGCTTAATGCTGTCAGTCCCTCTTCACTCTTCAGAAGAGCCTTGACAATACCTCCAACTGAACAGAAAGAGAGAGAGCGCAGAACAAACCTGGATTGAATTTGGGAACGACTGTTCAGATGTTGCTAAGCAACCCAACATTCCTCAATGGAAGAGACCTCTCCTATCTCTCTGCTCGTTTCTTCCTGCTTCCGCTTTCTCTGTCTCACTCTCTCACTTCCCACTTTGTCAGAGAAACTTGCCGTCCTCTTGAGAATGCTCATTTCATTTAGAAATATTACCCTGCCTCTCTGAAGCGTGTGAGACTCCGCTCAGGGTAGGGCATGACTACTGCTCCTCCAGCTTTCAGATGTGCACTACAATATCTTCATAACGCTCGGGGTGCTTGAGTGTATCACGCTACAGTTAGGATCTCCGTGTGGGATCTATGCTTTTTACCCTTTACCTCTAAATTGACTTGGACTTTAGAATGACCATATGCATGAGAGGACACATGTACCCTCAGCAACCACTGCGGAAACATCATATTTCATCTTATCTCTCACTGACAGCACATGTAAGAGCAGGCCCACAGCCATGTGTGTCTAAAATGCCTGCAGTGGTTTAGACTCTAGTGCAGATAAAATTGCCACATCCTCCTCATCACGTCCTATTACTGTCTGACCTTGTTTCATGAGGATTCTGTGGATTAGTTTGAATGAGTTTGATTGGGTCTCAGCCAGTTCGTGTTGCATACAACTGCCATAAATGATAATCATCAACTCTTCTGCTTGCAGATGTGTTCAGAAAGCTAGAGATGAATTAGCTTATGTTACATGATTGAAAATAGCCTCTTTCTTTTATTTGTACTCTTTCTCCCACTGCTGATCAGTATCTCCTGAGAGGAAAGAATGTGGGCCAAGTTTTTCACAACGCACAGCAGACTGTTACTGTGAGAGTGATAGAAACTAAGATTCTGTTTCTTCTCCTCATCCCTCGTTTTAACTTCTCTTTTCGTCTCTTTCGTTTTCGCAGCAATTCCACTGGGTCTCATCGTTGTCCCGGGAGACAGTGATTTGGAAACCTGCCGAGCTCACATCGAGAGACTACAGGAGGTAAAAATGAGAGGGTGGGGTTAACAGATGGAGTGGGGTAAAAGTGATAAATGAAGAGGATAGAGGTGTAAGAGTTTGATTAATGATGGGAACAGTCAGTCAGAGTCAGAATATAATGAGGGAGAAGTTATACTGCACTACAGTACAGAGCGGTGGTGCTCAACTGAATTGTGCTTTAGGACCCAGATTGTACATCAAGTGGCAACACATAACACAAATATTAAAATAGTTTATTATACAGTAGCAAAGATCTGCAACACCCTTATGAACAAACTTTAATGAAATAGGTATTATGAAATCAATGAACAAATTCATTTGAAATATTTTATTCACCGTCATGTTGTTCTAAACCTTATCCAAAAAAACATGATCTTCTCATGTATTCCACAGAGGAAATAAAGTCATACAAGTTGATAAATGATGACAAAATTGTCATTTTGGGTTAATCATCCCTTTAAATTATTGTACATATATTGTTTATTCATCCATGTTCTAGGTTAATGTTAACTAATTATCATGAATCTAGTTGTATTCTTTTTTTTTACTTTTTATATTGTTTATTGTTTGTACACGATACCAACAACATTAACCAGTTAACAAACTGAACCTTATTGTAAAACCTTGCCCAAAAACAATTAAAATATGTGGTTAGTCCAACAATATGCATAATTATTAAAATGAAAGGAAAACTGTCTTTTGAATTCTGACTATGCCATGCTTTCTAGACAACAATTCACTGACAAAACAAATTGGGATCTGCGCAAACGATGTTTGTCCTTTTGCAAATGAACCCATATTCAGCCATATGTAATAATGTATTTGAATCCAAGCCAGCATCCGCTTCATGTAGCCTGTTTCTGTGAAGTGACAAATGAAATACTGCAGTTTAATCAGACACACAGTCTGACGTCAGCAATTAAAAATAATGCAGTGTTTTCTCCTTCTTTTTTAAAAGTTATTCTAATAATTTACTGTTGTGACTATGCTCATTTCTTGGTTAGCTGAACATTACTCTATGCATTTACCATTGTTTTTTTTACTACTGTTGCGAGCCACCAGTTGTTGAGAGCCCCTGATATAGATGATCTTATACTGGCCTTGTTTAAGTTCATACATTCCCATCAAGTTACTGTGGTTATACAAATATAACTTCACAATCAGCTGAAAAACAAACCAGTAAGAGCCTTCATTAAGAGGTATATGTACAGTAAATGATGGTTTAATGGTTCACACACACTGTGCAGCAGGTCATAACGAAACACCCTTGGCAGTAAGGTTGCGTGAGTATCTGAGGCAGAATTAAGTGTTCTTCAAAAAGAAGAGTAGTCTCAAATTTACATGCTCACATTCATCCACATGCTGTGGGTCTTCTTCAAGAAACACTGTTGTCCATCTGCTGCAATCTGTATGTATCTGAACTGACGGGCTGATCTGATGGGCTTTGTGTGTGTGTATCTAATGTAATGGGGTCTCCTGCAGGACTTTGTGTCGTGTCGCCCATCTCTGCAGCGGCTGGTGCTCCAGGTGGGTGAGACACCTGCTAGAGGTGAGACAGGCACACCTGGAGCACTTTCAGGAACAAGACTGGAAATACAGCCTGGACAATGAATCAGATTTTGATAGGCATGCCTCCACAAACCCAACCTAGATAAACTTCAGCAGCACATTTGTGTACTCTAAAAGTATGCTCGGAGGCAGACATGTTTACCATGAGACTGCATAAACCCCTAGAGAGATAAAATAAGCAAAAGAGTTTTTCACATAGAGCTTAACATGATCCCTAAAACAGAGTATTCTGAAATTCATCCTAAATCTCTCCCTCATCTTTCTCTGTGAGATTAGAGCACTCTAGCACCTCATAGACACTCGTCTGTTTGCAGACGTGAAGAGAACCCTCGTTAGTACAGCATTCCCTCTTGACAGATGTTATGGGTGAAACTTCAAATAAGCACATTAATAGTAGTAAGTAGATACAGTAATTGTAGTTACTAGTAATAGTAGTAAGCACTTACTAAGTTAAATCCATTCGTTCAGAACTCGTTCCCTGAATATTTCCCCTGGGTCCTAAGTGCTCCCGTGTGCTTTGTTTGGATGGATGCCTAGGATCACGTTTAGCCTCTGTAGAGAATGGCAGCTTTCTTTATAGTGATGGTGCATGCAAGTGTCGTGTTTATTGTGTGCTGTGAGTGTAGTCTTTGTAGTGTGTATTTGACTCTGTTGCATGACTTATGTAGATCTTCAATTGGCAGTTTGGTGCTTTAGGGAAAGAATTGATGTGACAGAAAATAATGACAGGTCTGTATGTGTGATGAAAATAGTAAACTTATGCACTGTTCATATACTGATCATTTGCTTCGAATGGCAAAAACTGACACTAATCGGTATTCTATCAACCTTTCTTCTCTTCCCGTCTCCTACCCTATATTTTCTTCTCCTTTCATTCACAGGAAGGCGATGGGACCAAATCAAAGGCTTTGTCTTCTCAGAGGCTGTCGCCAAAATGGTGCTTTCTCGACTGTGAGTATTCTTTTCACAGTAGTTTGGATGTTATAATTCCGAGTTAGATCTGGGGTACTGAACAGCAAGTGTGCCATGGTGGCCCTCAAGGATGTGGGCTGGAGTTGTGTTATCAGTGCACAAAGCTGTAGGTGTTTGCAGTGAATAAAATAGCAAAGAGTAAAGGTCAGAGATTCAAAACTGTGAGTCAGACCCACAAAATATTCTCTTATCAGTGCTAGAATCAAAGCTAGGAAAAGAGTCATGAATCTCCATACTAAAGAACAGAATCTACTCTGGCATGTCAGTGTTAATAAGGAGTGCCAAGATGATTACTGTCAGCAGGAGAGAATTACAGCCACAGGGAAAGAGGGAGGAGCTGTTTGCATCGTATGAGCTGCATGTCTGAAACGCTGAACTCTGTGGGTATGTGTGTGTTTTCACCAGATCACACCTGCAGATCAGCAGAAGCTCTGAAATATAAGGCATCACCCAGGCATGCATTTAAAAAAAAATATTCATTCAAATTTTTGGAGTTACTAAGATTTTGTATTAATTGTTTGTTTTGAGGAAGTTTATACTTTTATTCGGAAAGGATACATTAAACTGTGCATTGTGAAGACATTTAAAATTGAAAATAAATGCTGTTCTTTTGAGCTTTATATTAATGAAAGAACCCACAAATGTTTCCACAAAAATATTAAGCTGCACAGCTGTTTTCTACATTTATTACAATTTATAAATGTTTTTGAGCAACAGATCAGCATATTATAGTTAGATTTAGATTTCTGAAAGATCACATGGACATGACGACTGGAATAATGGCTGCTGAAAATTCAGCTTTGCCGTCACAGTTAGGCAAGGCAAGGCAACGTTTGTTCATATAGCATATTTCATACACAATGGTAATTCAAAGTGCTTTTCATAAAGGGAATTCAAATTTTAATATCATAAAAATAATCACAAACAAGAAATAAAAAATTATTTAAAATGATTTAAAACAGTTAAGAATAAAAATTATTATACATAAAATACAGTGCATTATATATAGTAATATATTTTTTTATATATTCAATACATATTTTTTTATAAATTCAAATAGAAAACAGTTATAATGTTTCACAATATTACTTTTTGTACTGTATTTGTTATCAAATGAATGCAACCTTGGTGACAATAAGTTATACTGACCTCAAACTTTTGAACGGTAGTGTATTTATTGAAACTTTATAGCTTTATTGTTTGTTTGTACACTCTATCCTACAAGCCCATTATTTCCACTATGTGCACAGCTTTCCACTTTTTGCAGTAATCTTCTTTTTGATCAGTGAAGCTGTGAAGATGTGGATTAACATCAGCTCAATGAAAAGTGGAGAATCGGACTACATAAGTCTTGAAAAGGATGCAACGATGTGTTCACAACCTAGTAGTGTCAATGCATACTTAAATAGTCTCATATAATGGCAACTAATTTAAAAAGATTGATAAGGGGTAAAAGTAATTTGTGCTTAAAGGAGTCAAGGCTTTTTAGATGACATTCTTCATATGTAAACATTCTCTAATGAACTGAATTATGCACATTATGTATTCTTTGGGAAGTGATAAATAAAAATAAATAGCTTTTTGCATACAGGTGTCACTTTTGTTGAGGGGTGCATCGAAGCACTGACGCGAGTTGTGTTGAAAGGCCCATCAGGCTTTCCTTTGACAGCATCTCAAGATGTGGGGAGTCAGTCATCATAACACAAATCCTCTGTGGCAGCTGAGTCACATTCACATAGATCCTAAACTGCTACACATCAAACCAGTGAAAAAGAACATCACATTCCCCTGTTCAATACTTGCATCTTTCCACCCTTTTTTCTTCCTTTCATTCCTGTCCCTCCTTCCTCTCTTCCCACCGGCCCAGAGGAAAATTCATCTCCTCATTTTAAGACTAAAAAGCTTCCGAGGGCTTTATTACCCGAGCAGAGAACTGCAGGATGAGTCAGAACTTTTCAGAGCGATTGTGGCAGCACTTCTGATCTCAGTGCAGTGTTATAAAGTTGCTGTCAATTAATTACCAGTGCAAGCAGGAGCAAAGTCTGATCCGAGGCCAGTGTTGCACAGTTTTCCTGGATCATCACAGATTGTTCCTGCCCCAGAGCAGATGCCACCAGAGTGTGAGGACTCATTCATTACTTTTGCTGCAAATGTGTTATTTACAGGTATGAGGACAAGCTCGTGGGAGTTTATGTGTGCATTTTCAGCACGTGCGTTCTCTTCGGGAGTAATTTGCTTCGATCAGATCCACAGCAATCTATCTTTTCCCGCTCATTAAAAACAAACATGTTTGGGTCATTTTGGCAACTCAAGGCTGGGTTGTTTTGACCCAGCTGGTTGAAGATAAATATTTGACCCAACAACCCTAACTCTAGCTATTGCTTAAAAATTACTATACTGTTGAAAATAAATTACTGTACTCCCAAAATGAGTTGGGCGAGAATGACTGGAGTAACAACACAGGCTATAGTAATTATCAATAGATCAAATATTATTGCAAGAATACAGAAATAGACAAAAATGTAGGCAAAAGTGAAAACAATGTTTTACAGTTACACATCTTATGCAGTGAAATGATATTCCTTTTTAAATGTTAATTGATGATTGTTGAATAAATGTTGATTATGCTGCTTTGATTATTTTTATTTTATTTTCCAATCCACACGTTTTACTGCAAGCATGGATAGATGTGGCATTGGCACTCAGAGAAATGTTGGAACTTGCGTGACATGCATGATCTCTTTCACATCTGGAGCACTGTTGGGTTTCTGATTATGAGCAATTGTTAACCCAAATTGGGTCAAATCAACCCAGCTTCCTTACCCAGTAGTCTCAATCAGGTGTTCGAGTTGAACAAATAACCCAGGGTTTTATAAAGTGTAAATGTTGAAACAATACTGTTGTGTCATTGGTGACCTGAACATGAGACAGATCTTGCTCTTGAATGTCTGGAGCCTAATCAAATGATTTGTCTTGTTTTTTAATGTTTTGTGTTTGCAGCTACAACAGCTGATCGATTCTACAGGATTGATCGAGCTCAAGTGAGTCCTCCGTACAATAGCTCTTTAGAGTAATTCAAACTACAATTGAGCAATTTTGAGTATCCACAAACAAACCATTCACATGTGTCGGGTGTCTGTGTCATCCCTCAGGAGCATCTTAACTACGTGACTGAAATTTCTCAGGATGAGCTGTTCGTTTTGGACCCAGAGCTGGTTGTTACAGAGACGGTCAGCACATCGCCAGGCATGCCAGACCTGGTGGACTCCTCTAGTGATGCCCCATCTGATCCACGTAAATTTGCCTTCCCATCATCCTCTTCTTCTCCACCAAACTCACCCGGACCCAGGTGAGATACACGGGCAAACATAAAGGGAACCGTTTAAATGTAACCAGCGCCACACTGCCACCTAATCTTTGCCTTTCTTGACAATATAACAATGTTTTGATGAACGAGTTATTTTATGCAAACTTTCATAAAGGAGACATTTTCATTATCAGTGGCAGCTAATAACTCAGATGGCTGTTAGCTGACAGCATCTTCTGCTCCGTAATATCAGCCAACAGGGAGCAGAAGAGACTCAAGCCGCCTGGTGTCAGTGTGGTTGTCTCTGCTCAGCTGCTTTGTACGAATGCTACATTAACAACTGTAATTCTAATGCACCGATAACTGTGTTTAACATCCACATAGGGTGCCTTATAGTTGTTACTTATGAGATGGGTTTTACATAACGCACACTTGTGTGTAGGCAGGTTCATACATGAATGTCTATGCATGTTTGCATGTGCAAATGAGAATGTGATTGTGATATTGTGTGTGTATAGCAGGGTAATTGTGTGGTTCAGAGTGAATAAAACAGAGCGTTTCCTGCAGCACAGAGCTTGATCCGATCCTCTATTTATAGCTGCCTGAAAAAGTCATACAGCACCGCAGCCCCTGCTAATCTCCTGTGTGTGTGTGTGTGTGTGTGTGTGTGTGTGTGTGTGTGTGTGTGTGTGTGTGTGTGTGTGTGTGTGTGTGTGTGTGTGTGTGTGTGTGTGTGTGTGTGTGTGTGTGTGTGTGTGTGTGTGTGTGTGTGTGTGTGTGTGTGTGTGTGTGTGTGTGTGTGTGTGTGTGTGTGTGTGTGTGTGTGTGTGTGTGTGTGTGTGTGTGTTTGGAGGGGTAATAGAGCTCAAGACAGAGAAAGAGAATACAGACAATAAATTAGCTTTTTTCTGTCTTTGTGAATGTTTCAGGTTTAATTATGAAATTAATAATAATTATTAATCAGTTGAAATTGTGTCAAAATATTTAGCAGCTTCATCATCACACATCCTTTCTATTATTCCAAATGTAAAAGGTCTATCAGGAGTGTGTATTTTTTTTATTTATTATATTATTTAACTTTAAATGAATGCTTTGCTGAAAAGAGCAGCTTGAATTTCTATTGTTGGATCAGGCTGGTTAATACCAGTTAGTGTTGATTTTGTGCCGGCAAAGGTTGTTAGCCAGCATGATTATTCTGGTTAAGCTGATTGACCA
This sequence comes from Ptychobarbus kaznakovi, assembly GCA_027422405.1. Taxonomy (NCBI): domain Eukaryota; kingdom Metazoa; phylum Chordata; class Actinopteri; order Cypriniformes; family Cyprinidae; genus Ptychobarbus; species Ptychobarbus kaznakovi. The sequence continues at coordinate 16,286,210 of CM049798.1, forward strand.
TGGACAACTTACTGGTTAAGCTAGTTAAGAAGCCTAGTGAACACCTGCATGTTAGGATCCCATGATGGGGTCCAGCATCCAAACACCACAATCTCTACTGTTCAAAAGTGTGGGGTCAGTAAGATTTTTTTTAAAAAAAAATAATAATTTTAAATTTAATTGCTCAAAGTGACAGGAAAAACTTTCTATTCTTAAAAAAAAAAAAATACATAAAATAAAAAAATCACAGTTTCCACAAAAATAAGACCGTTTTCAACACTGAAAATAATCAACAATGTTTCTTGAGCACCATATCAGCATATTATAATAATTTCTGAAGGATCGTGTGACACTGAAGACTGGAGTAGTAGCTGTGAAAATTCAGCTTTGACATAATAGGAATAAATTGCATATATTAAAATACCCGCTCATGTTGTTCAGGAAGAGGCTAATAGGGAACTGATTGATCGAAATGATTGAATAGTTAGCTCTGTGATGTTTGTGTCATTATCATTGTCCTCCCAGCTGTGTGAAGCAGTGCAATGTGCCTGGTTGAAACACAAGCCGCTGCACGGGGCATAGCTCTCCTGATTATGTCACGATTGTATAACCCATCCGATAGGAGCTTTTGCCTATGGCTCCCAATGGAAAACATTGAGCGGTCTCTCGGAGCACTGCTGCTGTCATGTGTGCTGTGATCGTGAGATAACAGTCAGCCTTTTGTCTTTAGGGGCTGTGGGTGCTTGAGATGTGCTGATATATCCTTCTGTATTTGAACTTCAGAATGTCTTTCTCTCACGTGTACTTACTCTACAGTTTCACTGTAAATGTCATTTGTCAGCCTTAATGATTCAAATACTACCTTTTTTCTCTTGGGTTCACTCAAAGCCACTTGGGTTTTCCATATCAAAGCTGAAGTTTTCTTTAATTAGTCTTGTTTACTTCGATAATTGTGTGTTGTTTATTGAACTCTGTTGTGTTAGATACACCACAAGCATAAAATGCCACAAAATATCAGCATTCTGTTTGGTTTCTGGTTGTGTAATGATTTTTTTATGTGTATATACGTCTGGGTTCTTTTTCTTGTAAAAACAGCAGCATAAAAGATTTCAGATATCATTATATGGCCATTCGCTTTGCTTTTTGTTGCAATAGGAAGGATATTTTCTTCCTTGTCGATACTTAAATATAGTTTCTGCAGTCCTAATGACATGTTTGTGAAACAGCAAGAGGATTTTAGTGTTTCAGAGAGCATTGGCTCACCTTATTGTAATTTACATCTCTCCTTTTTCCTCTTCTCATCCTTTTCTTCTTCCATTCTTGGCTTTTTTAATTTGGTTAATTCGCATTGCATTCGTGCATTTCATCTTTTTCATCTATGTATGTAATCAGTGGTACTTTTTGTTTTGGATGGGATTTTTTGGCAACTTTTCCGCTCCTGATTTGTTGTTAGCCTCACAGACTCAATCAGTCAGCTGCTGACGCGTTTGGCAGGCATTATTCCATCGCTTAACTCCCTTGGGCATGAAATAACGATCTCTCACCGAGGCAACATTGAACATGCTTTTGTTCAATTCAGAATCACACAGAATCGCTCATGAAAGGAATATTAAATTAATAAAAAGATGTAATTAGCCTTTGTGGTGTTTTCTTTATGGTGTTAAGTGCTGAGTTTGCCAGGGTGAGCTGTGGGTGAACAAAGTGACAGGAACGATTGTCTTTTTGAGTCTCTAGAAATGTTGGCTTTCTCTCTCTCTCTCTCTCTCTCTCTCTCTCTCTCTCTCTCTCTCTCTCTCTCTCTCTCTCTCTCTCTCTCTCTCTCTCTCGCTCTCTCTTGTCTTCGTAATGTTTTTCCACCGGTTATGCTTTTCCACCAAATGAGATCAGACTGCTACAGGGTGATACATGCACTAGTGGAGATCAAAGGATAGTGTCTCTATCTCTCTGTCTCCACCTTCATCTGTTCCTTTCCCTTTCTCTCACACACTATAATTACATACTATAAACAGAAACAATATACATCTAAACATTTTTCTGTATGTTTTAGTGTATTCCTCATCTGTTAGACCAGACTGTAATTGTGGGTCTTTTGTATGTTACTTTTTTATATCACAAAGACTTCCAACATTGCAGAACAAGTGCACACAACATTATGATTTGTTAGCAGCTGGACTGTGGTACATTACAGCATTTGTTTTTTGTTGGCTGCAGATATAATGACTGGCCTGCTGTTTCAGTACCAAATATTCCTCTTGGTAATGTCTCTGTGTGTGTCTCTCTCGTTGTTTCTTCAGGGTTGCAGAGCTCCAAAGGAAGCGTGTTTCCAGTGACAGTTCTGTGGCAGAAGCTCTTGCACACAGTGACTCGCTCAGATCAGCCAAACCAGCTCTCAGCAGGTAAGAGCTACACAGAGAACGTTTATGATCCTCTAGAACACATCTCCGAAACGCCAGCCACGTGGATCAAGCCTGCTGCCATACAAAAATAGTTATTTTCAGGCTGAATGTTCTTGCATGTTCTTTCTGATCTATGTGTGTATGGCCCTAAGCAGAATATTGAGTTCTGTGCTGGAATGAGAGATGCTGATCTGTGAATGTTGAGTAGTTCTGTGGGAGAACCCTTACTAACTAATCTTTGCTATAGCAAAAAAAGAACTAACTCATTTTGCATATCTCTTTTTGTGGTGTTTCATTAATAATGTGTACAGTGTGTAGAGCTGGGCAGTATGAAGTACACTTGATGGGCAACAACACAACTAATGAGTGTATATCAGTTTTATAACTGTTTCGATTGTAGCTCATCCAGTCAGAGTCAGTACCAAATACCTTTTTACTGCATTCGATTTAATGTTTCGAGTGTTTTGTTTTTAGCTCAAATGCTAGATTTTTAATTTATAGTAAATAATTATAATTTAATAACAATGATTAGTCATATATTTTATTCTGCATTCTGAATAAAAAGAGAAAATCAAATGATGAAGTTCCCTTTTAATTGTGAAGTATTGCATTGATTCCCCTCTATATGTGTAAATGTGCTCATCTGTGTGCTTGAATCTGTGTTGGTTCATTTGCAACTTCAACTGTGGCCACCAGGCATTTTTTTGTGAAAAGTATGACATCTCATTTACTGTGCAGAAATGCATTTTGCATTTTCCTTGCACTCTGAGTGTGTGTGTGTGAGTGTGTGCATGTGTGTGTGAGAGAGAGAGAGAGAGAGAGAGAATGTCCAAAGGGTTTTCATGAAGGTTTTTTAAGGATGCATTTAATAGTTTCCCTTGAGCATTTCATGAGGACTGCATGAAAAGATTAAACTGTTTTCGCACACATGTCATGACGCTTACAGTACATTGAAGAAAATGCTGGAATATTAAATGTATTATATTTGCTTAGAAGTCTCTGTTCATGCTAATTTTTTTATATTGTTTAGAAAATATATCTGGCCGGACAGAAAGACATTAAGCTCCTGCTTCTTGCGATGATGTGTGTTTCTGCATACGTGACCAGGAAAGTTTTGCTTAGATGCCCTTTAGGATCCCAGACCTCATAATGACATACAGAGAATAGAACCGACCACTGGAAACAGGCCAAGAGAATAAAAATACAAAAAGCTGCTGGCCATGAACTGTTAGGTTTTACTGCACAGAAGACATAAGGGATATCACTGCCTGACTGCTTTCTAGTCAGAAACCACAATCATAAATCTCCCTCTTGTGTGAAATCAGCTCTGTAAAGCACAGAGAGCTGTCCTGGACTCACACACTCCTTTATGTTCCAAAATGATGGGCTCTTTGGGTCCTATTAAGTTTCTCCTTGGGTCAGTGATATCTCAGTAAAAGAAATTTCAATGTCTGCCTGTGGTACATTATATAACATTTGTGCTGGCCATGAATTGATATGCTCCAATGGGGTCCAGGCCACAACCCTGCCTGAGGGGGGGTATCTGGCCAGACCAGAGATAATAGAACCACCCCTGTTTGTAATGATTATATGTATCTGCATTACATCACATACTTAATGCATTAAAACTCTTTAAAATGCCACACAAACTCAATCCACAGTCCTTTTAATTTTATTGCCCTGTTTTTATTTTCGTTTGTGTGTGTGTGTGTGTGTGTGTGTGTGTGTGTGTGTGTGTGTGTGTGTGTGTGTGTGTGTGTGTGTGTGTGTGTGTGTGTGTGTGTGTGTGTGTGTGTGTGTGTGTGTGTGTGTGTGTGTGTGTGTGTGTGTGTGTGTGTGTGTGTGTGTGTGTGTGTGTCGTGTGTGTGGTGTGTGTGTGTGTGTGTGTGTGTGTGTGTGTTTATTTTCCATGCCGTATACTGTATAACATTTTGGTTTGGGCCAAAGTGCTTAATAATTTTTATACTTTTTTTAATTAAAAGAAGATTGATACAGTCAGATCATACTTTAAAATACTCTTTAATGCAACAACAACAGTGAAATCACCACTATGAATTACTGAATTGATTTGGTATTGTTTCCTTTACATTCTACTGCATGCAGAATTTTTTATTTGCCCTTTTCTTTTTCATATAGCTTGCATTTCCAATTTTTAAATCCACAGTGAATATATATGAGCTGTGTGCAGCCAACAGTAAACACGAGGTTCAATGCTAGGACAGAACAGCTCTAATACAGCATTTTATTTACACAGAACCAAAGCCTAAAACTTAAGTATACCTAAAACTTTTACACTATTTTTTAATCGCCATACAAGTATCTGTATTTCCTTTGGGAAATGCAAGTGTCATTTGTACTGTGTCACTGTTATGTCAAACGATTATTGTTTATGGTCATGTCTTTATCATTTTTGTCTTCTCATTCCTTTATTTACTCCTTTTTTTGTGTGTGTGTGTGTTTTATTCTTTTGTTGTTTTTAAGGGCGGGGGGTGTTCATCGCTCAAATACAACATCAGCAGATTTCAAACCTACCAGCAGGTGAGACAAAGCTTTACAGACTTGAGATGTTTCCGTATTCCTCCCCTCTCTGTACCCTTCAGTTGCATCTTCTCAGAGCTGCTATGGATGTTAGTGTTGAAAGTGTTCAAAGAGCGGCTCTACTCTTTTAATCCCAGTGGGGATAGTTACCGGCGGCCAGTGGCTTTCTTAATGTGTCATTGCTGCAATGAGGAAAAGAGTTCTAGCACAGCAGGACCTCACCATTTGTGCTGCTGATTATTTTTTTACTGGCCTGTTCTGTTCCTTATTAGGCCCAGCTGTCTCTCTTGACTCAACATTAGAGAGTAGAAGAGATGAACACACGCAAAACAACACACAAACTGCCAAAAGTTCTGCAAATCAAAGTACAATCATAGTAATTTACCCTGTTCTGTTCTGGTCTAATCTAGTCTGTGCTGGTCCAGTGTAATCACTCCTAGTCTTGTTTGTTCATGTTTTGTCTTGTCTGGCATTCTCCAGTGTGATGTCTGTCATTGCATTTTCTAACTGCTGTTTGCTTGAAGACTAAGGGCTGGTTCACACAAAAAGCATTTTTGTGTTCCGCTTCACTGCTTTTTGTTTTTCTATGTAAATAGCTGCTAAATATTTGACAATTGCGATTTGTCTCACCGTTCGCACATCTCAAGACCTTGCCTTTCTTTCATTCATCAGCGCTGCAGCTCTGCAGTTGGATACTATTGTGTGGCATCTCACGTTTTTTGAAAGCAAAACTGTGTTCTTGTGTGAACAGTCCCTCTTAAAGGGATAGTTCACTCAAAAATGAAACTCCTGCGATCATTTACCCTTCCTCTTGTTGTTCCAAGCCTGTATGACTGTTCAACATAAAAAAGAAAATTGTGATTGAATAATTCTCCTTTTTTTGGTGAACTGTCCCTTTAAGGGATGGCTTCAACATATGCAAGCATAAAGATAGCTTGTTTCAATTGTGACAACCTGAAAAAATCATAGGATCTGTTCTTATATGACTATCTCTTCCAGTGCTCATATTCTACAGCTCATCAATACCTCAAATCAGCTTAACATACTCGAAAGTTTGATTAAACCAGCAGCTTGTGCTCTCGCTCTCTCTCTGTATCTCTGTCTACCAGGGAAATTGATTAGGTTTCTGCTATTGTTGGTTTCATTTTGAATAGGAGCCGTAATTAATTGATGCATGCTTTATGTTGTTTTTCTGTCATACATAAATGAGGGATTTGCATTTTCCTCTGTAATGGAATTATAGCCGAGCCCTCTCATTCTGAGGCAGATTTACATCTGAACACTGATACTCAAAGCAAATAACAACAGGAGGAAGCAGGAGCGCGAGTGAGAGATTAGCCCCTTGTTTCCGGAGCAGTCTGAACGAACCATCTTTAATGTGGTGTCTGCAAATGGTAAATTGGAGGGAGCATAATAAAGGTTATATTGATGAGGAGAAGCAAACAAGGAAAGATACTCAAGAGCAGCGAGGGCAGTTTAATGGTGCATCGCAGCCTTCATTATCAAGCTGAGATCCCGTTGATGCCTAAGTCTGATTGGTCTCTAGTGAGCTGAACTTTGACCTTTAAAGCCTTCCTACATTGAGGTATATTGAAGTTTCGTCTAATGGTATTGTATTCACAGCACGGACCATCAAGCGCCCTCATTAAGACCTGCTTTTGTTTAAAGAAAGACTTCTGCTCATAAATCTCAGTAGTTATTAGAGGAGAACATTCCAGTCCACAATCAATAATAAAACTGGCTTGCAAATGGGATCTGTTGTATTTGTGAGAGCTGGTAGGAGCTGGTGATCTGGCTGAGTAAACGCCAGGCCCATCCGGATTCAGATTGCTGTTTCTCTCTAGAGCTAGTAAGGGGTTTCTGGACTCATATCGAATAATTGGCCCAATGTCACATTTCTACTCTTTCTGTAAATGTGCTAAATTACAAACAATTACAGCTAGCAAAAAATCAATAGCCCCATTAAAGCTGCTGTGAGCATGTGTGTGAGTGCAGGGTGCATGTTAGCGTGTCTTAGTGTGTGAGTGTGTTGTGAAAGCAGGCTGAGGAACGTCAGTAATTACAGCTGCCATCTGGGTTACATACCAAGGAATGGTTCAGACATGTTTAAACACTGGATGATCATTTAGGCTGGATGAATAAACCATTGCCAGCTTTTCCTCCAGGACATGATGGTTAGAGAGATGCATTTGCCCTGATTCCAGTCACATGCATCAAGCTCTCATAATACATAGAGATTTGAGTGCCAATCGTCAAATCTTCCCTCCTCGTGCACTCTAATGTCCCAACTCAGCTGTTCGCCATTTTCCATCTGAAGAGAGAGATATTGTATCTCAGCAAAAATGGATATGGCTGAAAATAAATGTGGATGCTGATCACTTCAGCAAGATATAGCTCAGTGATGTGAATTTGTTTGAAGTGCTTAAGTTGTGTTTTTCTCAATTGTAGTGCTGCTGTGAACTTTCAGCCACACAGGAAAAGATTGGCTGCTCTGAACATTCCCCACGGCTGACCAGAGATCAGTGTATTTGAACCTCATTTGTCATGATAGAGCTATATGAAAAGTTACATTGTGATTGATAGAGATGGTTTTTGATAGCAGAGAGTCGCAATTTGTGGTTTCGGGGATCTGAAATCCACTTGAGGAAATACTGTGTGTGTGTGTGTGTGTGTGTGTGTGTGTGTGTGTGTGTGTGTGTGTGTGTGTGTGTGTGTGTGTGTGTGTGTGTGTGTGTGTGTGTGTGTGTGTGTGTGTGTGTGTGTGTGTGTGTGTGTGTGTGTGTGTGTGTGTGTGTGTGTGTGTGTGTGTGTGTGTGTGTGTGTGTGTGTGTGTGTGTGTGTGTGTGTGTGTGTGTGTGTGTGTGTGTGTGTGTGTGTGTGTGTGTGTGTGTGTGTGTGTGTGTGTGAGTGATGGAAAGACATGTCAGAGCCCAGATTTATGAGCCTGCAAACTGCTTTTAATTATGGGAAACACTCAGATTCCTTAGCAAGCCCTCCCTCTCTCTCACACACACAATCACTCATCGACATATCACAATGGAAACAGTGTGTTGTGGCTTTAACTTAAGTGTTCGTGAACTCCGTTACCTTTCCCTCACTCTTTTTCTGTCTCACTCAATTTGAGACAGTGTATTCAAAGTGAAACGCGTTTATTGTTTTTCAATTGACCGTGATCTGACCTCTCTTGACCTCTGACCCCTGCATTGCACTTTATTATGATATATCAAAGATCTGCATTATAGTCAACTCTTATATTAAAAGTTTTCTGGTGAAAAAACTATCGCAGGGCCACACTGCTTTTAGCAAAGTTCAAGATCCAAAGCCCTGTGCGCCACACGTCTCTGTTTCTTAATGTCCCAACCTTCTTGTTGTGTGGTGGAGAGCTCTTTGATCAAATATTCTTTTAGGTGAGAACACACAGAAGATGCTTCAGTCAGGAGAAGACACAGAGAGGAGGTGTAGTGTCGACGATGGCATCATCATTATCATTAGGCGGGTTCGACTTTGGCTGCTCCTGCTTGTACCAATCAGCGAGATTTTTGGGGGAGGAGTTGAAAAAAGAGCCATCAAATAGGACACTTTACACTTCTCGTAGTGATGTTCGCACAGTGCTTGTGTACTTTATCACAGACAGAGTGGATTAGATGTAATGTTTCTCAGATAAACAGATTTGTATGTGTCCAGAAACACTGTTCATTGAATAGATTATGTGCTTCTTAATACAGAGAAGAATTTTTAGAATGTTGATGTACTTTTATCAGTTTTATTTTGATGACCATAACATTTGTAACAGTATGACATTAAGATTGCATAAAAAGAGTTTTTACTGTTATAAAAATACTGATGTGTGAGCATTAGTGGAACTTGAGATCAGATTAAATATGAAATGCACATCATCGGTGAGTCTGACCAATCGTGAAATGGCTGTTTTCATCAGAGCTCTTGCAGCCCCTCTGGAAAAATGATGCTGGCTGATCCAGCCGACTGCCCTCGAATCACTCTTATGGTACTTTGATGGCATCAGCACCACACCAATTCAAAACAAAATTTCTAACCGACATGCCCTGCTCAAGACTCGGATCGTTCTACGCAGTGTCAAATATGAATTCAAACAGACCTCATGTCACTCAGATAGCATTGCAGTGACATTCATTGAGTTTGGTTCCCTCCTCAATTCATCTCTTGCTCTAATATGCTGAAGCTCATTTGAAATCATTATTCTTTTGCTCATTACATTTCTGAGATCTGCATGCATGTGCATTATAGCCATTCTTTAGGATCATTTGAACAGCTTCATCAAGAAAAACATCAGGAGATGTTTCAAGTTGAGATTAATGGCTTCACACACAGTGTGAGCATCAAGAGCTTTAGTTTCAGATACTTGCTGTGAAGAAGTCCTCTAAAAGATTTGTGTCCGTTGATTTGAAGTGTATCACTTAGATCTCTTTTTCTCCCACAGGTTTGACAAGAGCAACCTGAACGATGCAAACTCAGGTAAGGAATATAAGTAGTGCTCTAATTTTGCTTTCAACTCTTCAGTGAATGACATCAAGTGAACTTTATCCAGAGTAGCTTTGGTCTAATTCTGAAGGAATAAATGGAAATGGAAACACAATGAGGGCTGAATTTTAGTATTTTCTTGTGAGAACAAGTTAAAGTCGTACGGCGTCTCAGGTCTCTGCGAGAAGCAAATTGGGACCGCTACATGTAGTGGAGGAGCAGCTCTTGCTCTGTGAATTGTTTCTGACTTTCATTACGTGTAAGTTGAGAGTTAAACGCTCCTTGGTCTTCGTTCTTGTTCCTTTTTAATGAGCTGCTGCCTGTCAGCAGAGGGAATGTGCCAAGGCTGTGGTGTTTTCCGCTCTCTTGGCATTGGTAGAGGAGGAAGAGAGCGAGGAGGAAAGGACTGTCTCACAGTCTGTGAGGTGCAGCGAGGCAGAGCAGGTTATCATCACTCACATTGTTCCACATTAGAATTCAGCGCTAGCTCCAAAGCTTCCTGGCATGAGCAGAGGAGCAATGCGTTTCCGAAAACCTGATTTGGCCCGGTTCACGCTTTCTCTAGACAGGAAAAAAACTCTTCAATTCCATAAAGCGGTCGAGTTTTGAGAGCAGGATTGGAGCGGGCATATCTTTAGACACAGGCGTAGATTTAGCCACGCAGTGCGCTCTACAGCGCGTGTTAGCCGACATCCCAGCTGGGCGTTTTCATATGTTACCTCTCGAGGTTTGTGAAGCAACACACATGATTGCTGGATTAGGAAGGCAAATCTACAAAGGGCATTGCAAAGCTTTGAACACAGATTTAGCATATTGAGACTGAACCCTCAGAGCCAGCATCAGCTAATGTGATTAACACCCATAATTATAATCTTATTTTTACTCCCTTTATAACTGTCTGCTCCCAAAGCATTAAATAAACAGAACATCTTCTTGTGTAACTCTGAATAACTTAATATTGAACAAATAAGCATAAGCGATTTGTGCATGCAGGCAGTTTCTGAATAATAATACCTCTAAGTAATAATGGAGTCATCAATTGCCATGAGGAAACTACAACACTTGTATTGGCACACTTTCTGGTATTACAGCTTAACAAATATTTTACAAATTATGCATTTGTTTTTATTCCCACACATGGTCACAATTGATCTTTTGGCATTTAAATAATGACAAATTTATTTTCATCATCTCATAAATCCGTCTTCCAAACAGTGTTTTTGCCTTACCCTGGATCACTATAGTAATCCTATAAAATAATATATATATATATATATATATCTGTCGGGTCCGATTTAACTGCATGCCTCTGTCATTTTTCTCTGCGTTTGTCATATTTATAAATAAAGGAAAGAAGGTTGGGTTACTATTCGACAACACCCATTATATACTTTAACAATTGCTTGGCTTTTCAAAAATGTTTAGTCTGCATTAAATTTCATTTACTAGGTTCATAAAAAAAAATTTAATCTCTAAACCAGTTACTACGTTCCTCTATTTGCCTATAACTAGCCTACTAGCAAAGTTGTATTTGTTTCCATGTTAACTTAATCTTATATGAATAGCAATCTATATGTCTAATGTCAAAGTTTTGTAATGTTTTATTTTTTTTAAATGGTAGTTTAAAAAAAGTCAAAACAACTGTGCCATAAAAGCTACTTACTTTCTCTTAATTTTAATATTTTTTGGGGGGATATCTGTTTTTCTTTCATTATTTATTTGTCAATGTATTTATCGGAGTCATGTAGATTTAATGTTTAGTGACATTTGCATCTTGTGCTTATGTAGTCATTCGTCTGCGCATAATTGTGGAAACACAACTCAACATCACCAAAACAATGTTCCTCTACAAGAAACAATTATACTTCAACCATTAGTGTCAAAAGTTACATAGTGTAGCTTTAATTGCACACAAATAAAATTATTAAAATAAGATCAGGATCAATTAAAATGGATTCATCCAGTTTAGCTACCAAAAACAGCACAATTATACTTCAGCCTCAATTAAACATTTTTTATGCTAATGACATACTGTTCTGATCACCTACACTTAGTACACTTAAGTAATCATGTCAAAATAAGTTCAAGATCAATTCAAATGGCCTCCATTTAAACAGCAAAAACAGCTAAAGATAATGTTTCAGTATCCATTAACTCTGTTTTTGATGTTGATGACATACTTTTTCTCACATCCAGTCACATGCAATCTTAGTAAACAGTTTTTGCTTTGTAATTAAAGTCAAAATAAGTTGAAGAACTATAAAAAAAGGAAAAATACCCTTGAATCTTCATTAATAGAGTACTCTTCTTTAACAGTATCAGCAGACGATCTAATTGAATGTGTGAAGAAGAAGGAGCATCAGAAGGTAAGAGCATCATTTGAATACATTAAGCACATAAATACAACAACCTTCTTGGTCTCTCAGATTTCGGTGTTGACTTTTGGCAGAGGTTTTTTTTATGGTTTGCAAGCCCATACACCTATTATTTGAGTAGGTAGCACGGATGTTGTGTTTTGACAGTGATTTAATATGCAAGAGAGCGATCCGTGTGCTTTTAGTTAAATGTTCACTCGGCCTAAAGGATATTCTGTCGTCTCTAACGCAGGACTGACCTCACCATTAAATGTCAAGTATCTTGCAGAGCGGAGGCGGAACCAGATAAATGATCCTGCATATTCTCTTGACCTTTCACTCGTTCTTGGTTTCTATGGTGACCAAACAGGCTTTCTCTAGAATGATAATCTCTCACACCCAGCCCAAACCTGTTCCCACTCGTAATGCCTCGGTACAGAGAGGAGAAGAGGGGACATTTCAGATATTACTGAGGGTGTTTGGCATGTTGCAGTGGGCAGCGATGTATGTACTGTACACTAACAGCAACCTTTACCTGCCCCAATATTTTAAGCATCTGACTGCCCTTACAGCTGGACCATAGAACCATAAGCAGTCAACTCTGACATTTAAACTCATGAAATATGCAGAACTACATTCAGACTCACAGTCACACAGATGCTCAGGTGTGTCTGTAATTACCTGATTGTGGAGTGCAGAGAGTGCACTGTGTGGTGTCCTCTCTTTCCTCTCAGGGCATTCATCATCAGGAATCTCCTCCAAGTGAGACTGAAAACTGGTGGATAAAAAGCCTCTGATGGTACTAATCTTTCTAGACTCACTGGACTGGTGATAATGCCAGTATTTTATGCCCAAACTCTCTCTGGTGTATAAAAAAGTTCTGGCTAGTTTCTGACAGATTTTGGGCTTTGTCGCATGGAAGGGTCTTTTGAAACCATTGAGACGGTCACTGGCATGTTTGCTATCAGCCTCCAGCCAACCTTGTGCTTTTCTCCTTAAGCACATCTGAGCCCATCACTCGATTCCGATTGAATAACTGTGTGGAAAGAAACCAGAACTTTTTGGCACTTTCCAATAATTAATAAGACTCCGAGATCAAGGGACCATGTGGCTTCCCATAATGATGCTCTCTTTGGTTTTCTATTGATTGGGATGTGTTTATCTCAGTGTTTGTTTGTATGACTGGCAGCTTTTTCTCTGCAGTTGAAGGAGCTGCATAAGAAGGGGGCTGACCTGTGTGTACAGGACCCTGTGGGCCGCACCCTGCTGCACTATGCTGTGGAAGTGGGAAGCAAGGAGATCGTCAGATACATCATTGATAATGGTAAAATGATCACTTAACACGACTGTAACAGCTTCGCTGGCATAGACCAAATGGCTTTATCTGTGCAGTTTTTATGCCTGTATGTTAAACAATCAATTTTAAAGCCGCAGAACAAATTTTACGTTTGCAATCCTTTAGATCGGCAGATCTCTATTTGATCATAAGAAACACATTGTGGTGTGTCCAAACTTCTGACTGGTGTTGTTTGCTTTCACTCGCTGTTTTGTGTGTTATCTGTAGTGTGTGTGGGGGGTGCTGTGTGAAGCAGGTCACGTTTCTCTCCCACGCAAGCTTTTTACAGCTCTTCATTAAGCAACACACCATCACCTCAGGGTACATGCTTTAGTGTAGTTGCAAGGTTTGATTACCCCCCCTCTCTTTTTCCACAGCACCCACCGATATCCTGGATGTAACGGAGAGAGAAAAGTGAGTGTCATACTGAATGCACGCTGATGCCATTTGTTATTTTTATCTGTTGACAGTAAAAGTTCAAGTTCTATTTTATTATACTGTAGTCAGGAAGGCCATGTTTTTTTATGAATTATCTTAAGTTTAATTTTTAGCAGACTTTTTAACAGCCTCCAACTTGTCTTGTGTTTGTCTGCCTCCTTTCCTCTCTATTTATCCCTCTCTCTATCTCGTGCTTCCTCTCCGTCTCTCTTTCTTTCTTATTCAGTGGAGAAACGGTGTTGCACAAAGCGGCCTCGTTGTGTCAGAGGACAATCTGTCATTACCTAGTGGAGGCAGGAGCATCTCTCATGAAGACAGACTTACAGGTGAGAGAGATCTATAGAGAAATGCACTTTATATTTGTTATACATGTTTGATGCTGGAATAAAGGGAATAGTTCACCCAAAAATGAAAAAGTGTACTCATTTAATCAATCTCATGTCTTTCCAAACCCATGAGACTTTGTTAAAGGTTAATCTTCGAAACACAAATTAAATTGGTTATTTTTCAGATTGTTAAGATATAAATAAGCACATAAAGTGATCGTATATATTAACAAGACTTGGATTAAACGGCTTGATTTAAATGGATTTGTACCAAAGCCATTAGTACCTTTTTGGATCTCCTAACTTTTGGTTACTTGGCCTTTCAGTGAAGTAACAGAAAACTCTCAGGTTTCATAAGAAATATCTTCGTTTGTGTTTCAAAGGTTAACCAAAGTCTTATGGGTTTGGAGCAACATGAGGGTGAGGAAATGATGATTAATTTCCTTTAATGTTCACAGCGGTCCACTTACATGCACAGAAACGTCTCATGACCAGATCTGGTGTTGTACCTGACAAAAGCACAATGAGAAATAATGTCATGGCATTCAATAATGTTATCGATACACATCCTGTTTGTACTTGATATGTGAATTTAAGAAGGAATAATTTGGGTAAATTCTGAATACAGATTCATGCCAAGCCGGTTCTCTGTAGACGTTTGTGGCTTTTGGATCTCTCTCATTTTGGCTGCAGCCTCCAGCTGGTCTCCATCCCTGAACGGCTCTGTACTCAACTGCTCTATTAGTCAGTGCTGACTAAGACCTAAGACCTCCGCATGAAACAAGGAACCATTCTTCCCCCCCAGCAGCCCACCCTCTCCCCCGCTCACCTCCACAAATCCAGCCAAGAGACTCAAGATCTCCTGCAGCACTTATGATTGGTGTACCGCAAAATTACACACAGCTGTAGACACACTAGACCCTAATTACTGCCTCTCTTCGTTTCAGAAGAAACATCAGTTTAAAAACGACTTATTTGAAGAGATCTGTGAGGGAATGATTTTCCACAAAGCACAGAAATCTCATTTGTGGTTAGAACTCTCAGCAGTACTTTCTATCGCTCTCTTTTTTCCCTGTAGTTTTGTACCTTTGCACCACTGGGCCTCAGTGTAACGTCTCCTCTAAAGCTCTCAGCAGACTAACAGACCTTTCCCAGCTCCCATCAGATAAATGTGTGAGACAGCACTGATTGAGTCTCCGGGGTGCCGATGGACTCCAGTCTGTCTGACAGCATTCAGTTCTATCTGTGTAATTATCAGTAACTCGTGTGCTGTTGAGGGAGATGAAATGTGTAAAGTCACCGGTCTGACACGGTCTGAGAGCAGACCAAGATGAAGATTTTTCTCTTCAGAGGATATCCCATGATTTTCATCTACCCTCTTCAGGGTGACTGTACTGCTGTGCTCCTGACAGACTTAATGTGCCTGATTTAGCGGTGCCATTTTCCTGGAATGTGGTCTGTTGCGATAAACAGTTCCATCAGCACTTTTCTGCTCTGCTTTCCCTCTTTTTCCATCAAATCTAAGGATCCCACACTCTTGGTTTCATTCAATCCAGAAAACATCAAATCCAGGATAGAGTGACTCATCGTTTGTTGCCCTGTGATGAAGCACACTCCTCTCTGACTCCCTCCCTCTCACTTCCTTTCCTCTGTTTCTCTTTTACAGTCTATCCATCTGTCTTTGTCTTTATATAATAAGCATCCCCATTATCTTTTCCATAATTTTCCCCCTCTCTAATTTGTGACTTGTATGAGGATGAATGCTGGTTTTTAAAAGCACTATAAAAGTGTTATTATATTTCTGTTGGGCTTTCCCTGCAGGGATCAGTCTCTTAACCACAAAGCTTTTTTGTCCTCCTGTGTAACTCGTCTCTTTTAGTTCATCATGGCTAATATTCTCCATTGTGACTCTAGCATTTGACAGCTTTTCCAGAACTGCCTTTGTTTGCATCTGAAAGGCTGAAAATGGAGGGATGCAGCACCTCGCTGGAAGTTGCGCAGTATGAAAAGGTGCTGGTGGCCGGTCACACTACACTCGCGAACAAAGGCGGCTTCATCTGTGCCACAACAATGAAAGCGCCTGGCAGGCAGTCAGTGCTCCAAGCTCTGTCCGACAGGAACAGTCCAGGCCTTTCTCTCAGACTCTCTGCACCAGGCCTGCCTGCAATTAACAGCAATTACTGTTGAGCAATGCTGGCACCAGCAACACTGAAAGAAGAAGCGTTTTCTGAGATCATGTTTACTATTAGAGGCTCAGTGCAATCTTTGATTTCCCTTTTTCGTTGTCCATGAAGACTTTGTCTGAAAGACTCGGTCCCTAATTAAGGCCTGGAGCAACCATAGATGTTCTCTGTGTATTTTGCTTCAGTTCACGAAGCGTGTTCTTGATCTTCAGCTTGTGTTTGTATTTGTAATTGGTGTCCCAATGGAACAGTGAGCAGTTTAATTATAAATTGTTAATATATATATATATATATATACACAGTGGTGCCAAAATGATTAGAACACTAGCATTTTCACCAGCTAAAAATGGTTTTAAGTCGGTATTTCTATTTTTTGCTGTAGTGTGTGAGTAGAAAATATCACTTTACATTTCCAAACATTCATTTTGCCATTAATTTCAATAATGAATTGCTCCACAGAGATCTGATCTCATCATCATCAGTCTGTCTGGAATGAATGAATAAATCCAGAAGAACTGTGGAAACGTCTCTAAGACGCTTCAAGAAACTTCCCTGCAAAGCTACAGTACTGTTCAAAGTTTTAGGCACTTGTGTAAAAATGCTGTAAAATGAGGATGCTGTCAAAAATAATAAATGGCAAAATAAATGGATTTTCTTTATTAATTAACTTCTGTTAAGTAAATTAAATCAACATTTGGTGTGGCCATCCTTTGCGTTTAAAGCAGTTTTTGCCCACATAGTTTTTCAGGTAGCTTTGCAGGGAGGTTTCTTGAAGCGTCTTGGAGACGTTGCTACAGTTCTTCTGGATTTAGTCTCAGTTTGTTCTGCTTCTTCATGTCACTTCTTGTGGAGTGTTAATGGCACAATTAATAGCAAAATGAATGTTTGGAGAAGTAAACTGATATTTCCTGCTGACACACTACAGCAAAAGATAGAAATAACTGACTTAAAAATACTAGTGTTCTAATCATTTTGCCACCACTCTGTATGTATATATATATAAATATATATGAGGTATATATATTTACCTCTCCAGCATTTGTTATGTTTGGACTTAACACGTCTCTTCATTTCCAGGGAGACACTCCAAAGCATCGTGCCGAGAAGGCCAAAGATGCAGAGCTTGCGGCGTATCTTGAGAACCGCCAGCACTACCAAATGATCCAGCGTGAGGACCAGGAGACTGCAGTTTGACCTTTAACCTCTCACCCTTCACCTCAACCGGTGTCCTCCTTTTTGTGCCAAAACAACAGTAACCAAAAAAGTTTAGCTAAACCTGTCGTTAGGCTCTCAGGACCGCAGGGGGGTGATACATTCCCAGAGAGGGACGATGGTCGCACACTTTACTGTCTCTGAAGCGGTCCCAAGCTTTCATCATCTTTCTCTGAATGGCCTGTTTGACTTAATGTCTTTCATTTCATTGCACTGCCAAAACATCTTAGACTTTGTATGTATGAGACCGAATGCATTTCCCTCTGTTAATGCACTCATCAAGCTTGCTTTTCTAGTTTGACAATGCTGAATGTTAAATGAATGCGATGAGGATGCATGTCTCCAGATTCATCCCTGTCTGTAAGTGTATCTGGAGCGTTCACCGTAGCCCTGACTCCACAGCTAGGTTCAGTATTGCTCTGTCGTGGCTGAGCATTAACGACAGTAGAGACAGTAGAGCCATTAAATGATATGTTGTTAATGTATAATGTAACTTTTTAGATTGCCCTGCACTGAAAGAGTTCAGGTTGGTTCAAAGATAGGAATGTTTTTTGGGGTCTTGATCTGAAGTATCAGAACTATTTAGATATTTTTCAGGTGTGTTATTAGAAGGATTTTGCATTTTCATAGAGTTCTGTGCTGTTTCTAATAACATTCGGTACTGTAAATGTATGCGAGTAGCTTTCGGTTTAAGAGGCATTTGCACTGTAGCTTTGATTGCCTTCTTTATTCTATACTCTGGGTTTATAATTGATGTACTAAAACATAGCTCCTTTCCTACAATATTTTTAAGTAAATAGATGTTTATATCATTTGTAGCTCTAAAAGATGTGTTGTCATGTTTGTATTATAAAACTCTGTAAATTAGATTTGGGTTTATTGGAGTTGAGAACAGATCTTTCTGTGATTCAGCTCATTTTTCTTAAATCTTTGTGATAAAACAACACACTCTATAAGAGTTTATGGTTTTGTTTCGTATTTTTTAGTGCTGATGTCTTAATGCAGATTCAAGATTTTAGGATGCTTATATTTATTTTCCTAAATCTTTATATATTGAAATTAATTTGGCCTTGAAAGCATACATATTTAATAATATTAGTAATTTATGACTTATTTGAATTATTTACATTATAGAATGAAACTCTTCTCTGTCCAGAGAGTTACTTCATTAATGATCTGACCCACTGATTTCAAGGTTCTTCACCATGTAATTATACAGTATGTATGCATATTCATATTGTATATAAGTAACACACTGTGTTTGGGTGAACACACTCTTCTATATTTAGTGCTCTTCATTTGCTGTTGGAAATGCATTTTCAGCACTCTCAGTCATGTTCTTTCTTTGGAAAGTTTGAGTGTTAAAAAACCATCCATCCATCCATCCATCCATCTCCCTTTTACCCAGACAGCTGTTTGACAGGAGCCTTGATGAACGAGATTATATGAATGACATCATATGCCAGAAACACCGAACTCACTGAACTCTTTCAATAAACATGTCATATGTCTTAATGATCGATTTTCTTAAATTCAGAGACTTTTTTAAGGGTTTGAGATTTTCTGGGAGAAAACACAGCTAGCAGATGGGCTGACACTGTAAATGGTCTTCAAGCTAACAGAGCTTTTTTCTCAATCATGCCAACTTCATTCCTTTAATCTTCCTGTTTGAGATAAACAGCCTACAGGAACCTCTCGCGCTCACAGTGATTGAAGGAATTAAGAGACAATTATGTGAGTTTTGAGGCTTTCAATTTCTTCATTATTATCATAATCCTAAAACTAGAGTTTGTCCGACTAATAGGCAGAACAGAGGGCATAGAATTGCCACAAATGTCAACACTTAGAGCGAGTATTTCTTATGTACTGTAGTAGTTCGAACAAATTTTAGTATCGCTTATATCTTAGTCTAATATGAGTATATGATATAAATTCAGTTTGGTACGTTTTATCTCATTAAATATGTTAGAACCTTGCTACAATGCTCAACACTTCATCTTTTTCTGCAAAACATATAATTAATTTGGACTTGTATTTCCTTAGAAATACACCAGCCTTAAATTATTTAAGTGATCTACAAATTCCATTCCTGATTTCAATATGAATTATTGACTGGCATGATGCTGTTCTGCTGCATGAACTCGGTCCACAGCTGGTAACTCAATGAAGTTGATGTTTTAATGGCCAGTTTTTAAGTGCATTTATCATATCATTTCTATAGCTCCAGGGCAAGTGAGGTCTATGCCCTGCATTAGCCCACTGTTACTTTTAATTTAGTCTGTTTTTAGTCCGACTTTAATGATATGGTTCTTTTGATTTGGTGTTGATCCATTTACTCCGTGGCACATTCAGAAGAGATTGTAAGTGATGCTGGCAGCATCATATTACCCTTCGCTCTCTGCTATGATTTATTCTCGTCCAACCAACAGATCATGATTATGGTTCTGTGCAGTGCTTAATTATAAATAATTCATACGTACATGTTTTCTCAAGCAGCTGGACCGTACATGTCCTTCCATTATCTTATTAAATCCAAGTTTTAAATCCAAAGCTTATTTCAGCCTCTCTTATCATCAGCAGTGCACTGTTGGCAAGCACTATGTATTGCCATTATTTACTTTTCTCTAGTATCCTATTTGTCTTCATATAGTGGAGACACTATTGAAGCATATTCCATGTCCAGTACTTCAACATTATGAATGCACACTCCATTTTTTACAGCATTACTTAAGAGATCAGATTTTCCAAGAAACCTCACATTTTTCGATTCTTATGGAAATCTCCTTACTTTTACTTTCAAAGGGCAAAGCAATGAAATATGTATGTATTTTGAATTTCTGAATGTGTTTTGTTGCTGTGTATTTTCCTGCTCAATTAAGCTTTTAAGCCTTTAGCCATCATTGAGATGCATGAAAGCAGTGAGAAAATGAAGAACTGCCTCTTTTATTGATTTACAGGGAAAACGATCTGACATTGACACTAATTTGTGTCTAGTTTTAGTTTTTTTTAGTTGCAGTGCAATTCAAGGCTAGAATGTGTTAGGTTTTGATCAGGAGAAAGCAGAAAGCATGGGTTCCAGTGCAATATATTGGGTTTTAAGAAATGTTTTATGAATATTTTGTTCTGTAATGTAATTAATATTTATCTCTTCAATGATCTGTTAATGTCTGGTTAATAAAATAATAAAGCATACTGAATATTTCATACTGAATAGCAAGGTCATTTGTTGCTTTAAACATATTTTAAGAGAATGGATTTTGAGTGATCTTTCTGTCCTTGTTTTAATCTTACAAAGTCTATGAATACTCATTTTAAAGCAAAAAAGTGATTTGTTATAATGAATAAGAGTGAGATCTGATCCACCGCTTGAACACACATGCTTCTTCTATGCCTTAAGCACTCAGTCCCTCACACTGGAGTGCATTGTTTTCAGATAGATTGATTAAATACTGTGGCTGCTTATTTTAAGGTAAGATGGTCCACATCTGTATTGAACTTGTATGTTGTTGTTGTTTTTTGTCTATTTATTTATTTGATAGTGAGCAGTGTTGGGGAGTGACTAGTTACATGTAACGGAATTACGTAATTTAATTACAAAATAAAAGTAATTAGTTACAGTTACTGAGAAAAAATGTGTAATTAAATTACAGTTACTTATGAAAATGTTAAGGATTACATCTGATTTTTATTTCACACACACTCCCACATACAGATTTAATTGATTTATTTCATAAATTGCAGTGACTGCTCTAAAATATGAAACACCAATGTTTCGGATAACTCTTATATTTCCTATATGTGTTTATGTATGTGCTTTAATTTTTTTTTTTAAAGATTAACTTTTTTTTGTAAGGCATTGTTAGATCCAGTGTTTCCTGTCATAGCTATGCAAAGTTTTGATTTCAAAAACAGTTTCATAGCTATTAAATTATTTCTTGTTATGATTTTAAATCTGTATTTAACCTCAGCATGATTTTAAAGTAAGTCTGATTCTGTGGTAGCTGTGCTTCAAAGAGTACATCGGATGCCCATTTTCCACAAGGTGGTAGGATTCTTTAGGGTCTTCTTGAAATGGTCTCAGTGGTCGTGTAAAACAACACCCTTTTTACCTTGTCAAAAACAGCTCTGTTCACAGTGACTCGTTTCGGTGCATATCTCTTTACATGCTAATGATCACTGCTCACCCCGCCTCTCTCTTCTGTGGAAGTGATCATCCTTGAGTTTTAACTTTTTAACAAAACCTGCCTTGAATTGTCCCTCATTCAGAAAACAGTCTGGTGTAAAATTATTTGCACAGCCAGGCATAAATTAATTTAGTGAACGTGAAGTGATTTTGAGTGTGGCCATGTGTGGTGGTGACCCATACTCGGAACTTGTGCTCTGCATTCAAACCATCCAAGTGCACACACACAGTAGTGAACACACACACACACACGGTGAACACACACTCGGAGCAGTGGGCAGCCATATTGCTGCGGCACCCGGGGAGCAGTTGGGGGTTCGGTGCCTTGCTCAAGGGTCTCACCTCAGTTGTGGTATTGATGGTGGAAGAGAGCGCTGGTTATTCACTCCAAAATCAAAATGGCTTGATAATTGAGACTGTTTAGGTTTTGGGGGGATTAAAAAAGGAGTGAATTTCTATCATTGTAGGGTGGTTATGTTACCAAATTAAAATATCATAATCTTAATTCAAGTGAGGAAAGACTTCGAAAGTCTGACTGTAATCAGTGTTGAGCACTACTGTAAGATTAACCTAGCCTGGTTAACCTGTTTGAAAATTTCCGCGTGCGTTTTTTCGTCATCCTTTCCTATCAAAATACATGCTACGGATGCGAAAACGCAGAAAATCAAACCTGATCGGAATTATTTTATGACAGACGAAAGTTTCCGAGGCAGTGTGTAAATGTGATTGACACAACGTGAGGTCGTATTTATTTTTTAACATGCAAAAATTTCAAACTCTGTGTGCAATGGCCTTAACAGTTGAACACATTAGACATTTAGAAAAGTAATACAAAGTAATCAAATGTAATCAGTTACATTACTTTAATAAAGTAATTGAAAAGTTACACTACTTATTACATTTTAAGTAGGGTAACTTGTAATCTGTAACCTATTACATTTCCAAAGTAACCTTCCCAACACTGATAGTGGGACATTCAATACTGATTTGTAAGACCCATTTATTTTTATATAAGTTGCTATTTATTTATTTTGTTTTCAGCAAGAAATTTAGTACTTCAATATGAAATGTTGTCTTGACAACTGAAGCTTTCATCTAATACATTTATGGTTTAATCATTTTTAGTTAATTATAATAACCCTGTTTACGTTTAATGTGAGGTTATGTATTTATATATTTTTTGAGAAGCCTGTGAAAAATGTATATTCTGTATTGAATTCTGGTCTCCCTTTAATCCACAGATGGGTGAATGTGAGGCTTTGCAGTCTGGAACAGCTCAGAGCTGTTTTAATTTTAATATAGTTGTATCATCCTTGGAATGTATTAACAACATTTCCCTCAGACTCTGATACGAGCTTCTTTTTGTCTCTGCAGGAGTGAGCTGCCGGCTCAGAGATGAGAAGCAGCTATTAATAAGAGAAATGCAATTCAGCCAGTAAAAGAGTCATGATTTCAGTCATTGAGTTATCATCATATATGATATGAATGTGGAGTTATCATCATGATATGAATGTGGGATCTTTGATCCTCCATGATCCAATGTCAGCTCCACTCCACATGAGTAGATCAAGCTAAGCTCAGCTCTTTGAGATATATTTATTTATGTATATATAAATAAAATGGCTGCCCGGGTATGAACCATTAACACTACTAAAATTGTATGGTTTTTGTTTTTACTTATTTATTATTTGTTCTGATTTATGATTGTGTTAGACTTGAATCTATCATAAAAAATATTAACATTAACAAATACTTTGCAAACTAATGTTGACCAATTTTGTTTTACAGAATTTATGAATCTGTTTTTTCAGGTTGTGTAAATTAACATGAGACACCACCACGATACATTTTTGCAGCACCATGCAAAATGCACAATCAAGCACAGTTTGATTATCATCATATATGGACACTTCACTCTGGGTGTCCCTCAATGTCGCGAGTCAGCTCCACTGTTTTGGAGTAGTCATAGCTAAGCTCAGCTCTTTGAGATATATTTATTTATGTATATATAAATAAAATGGCTGCCCGGGTATGAAAAAAACATTATTAACACTAAAAACTTTATTATTGTTGTTGTTTAACTTATTTGTAATTGTGTTAGACTTGAATCTATCACATTAACAAATACTTTGCAAACTAATGTTGACCAATTACAGAATTTATGAATCTGTTTTTTCAGGTTGTGTAAATTAACATGATTTAATGCAATAGGAATGAACATAAGGTGAGTCATTTACATGCAGTTGTGTTTGTACATCAAACAATAATGCATAAATCAAAATGGTAACACTTTGGAATAAGGAACTTATTCACTATTAACTATACTTTTCCCTCAATAAATTTCTAATTTGATGTAGAATAAGGCATTAATATGTGCTTAATTACTACTAATAAATTGCTAACATTCTAGTAACGTGCATGCGGATAAGCAACTTAAGAGACCCTAAAATAAAGTGTTACCATCAACATTAACCTAGATTTACAAAATGCTGTAATCGGTGTCCGTTGTTAGTTTATGATACCTAGCATTAAATAATGTTGCCAAATAAAACCTTGCTATAAAGTATTACAATTTACTTATTTGTTTAATGGAATAATGTCTTCACTGTTTTGGGTGCTTCTGAATTGTGTTAAAGTCATGTTGGTTGTCTTTCATTACATATTTATTAGTTTTTGGAGTAAAAAAGACCATCAGCATGTGTATGTGAGAGGAAGTCCGTTCTTCTGCTCATGCTCCGAGTGACCCCTGCCTTTTAAATAATCACAACGTGAATGTCTTAGAAAAAGCACAGACTTCATCCTCAACTCTTTAACCTTTTCATGGACAAACACTCACATGCTGGTTCACCCTTTGCCCATTTGGCAAGCTTCCCCATGACTTCCCGTTGATCCAAAGAAGTAGAGAGTGGGAGAGGAGGAGTGTTGGGGGTTTGTTGGTCGTTTGTGGTGGCTGTGAGCTGCCGTTTATTCAAGTGATTGTTCCATCTGGTCCTCTGTTATGTGGAGAGCAGGGAGGAGGTCTTGCCTTTTCAGGTTGCTACAAAATATGTAGCCTGTATAAACCTCCCAACCTCTCAACCCGTGCTTCCTTTCTTTTTGTTCCTCGCCGCACTTTGATTTCCTCCATCACCCACATTTTCCCTGTGGTCTGTTTAGTCCTCTTGGAGCGGATATGTGAAATGGACAGTCCTTTGCATTCAGAAGTTACTTGTTTATTAACCACCAAAACATTTCTAATTGAGATTATTTTAATTGCTTCTATTTAAACACTTTCCATTTTAAATGTTTTAAAATGCATGCTATAACTTATTAGTGACCAAATCCACTCAATCTTAAATTTACATGTAATGCATGTTGGCTATTACATGCATTATTTTTTAAAGCAAGAGCTTCAGATCTACATTTTTCATTCTGCCATCAACACAAATGTAATCTGATGCACCGCATCCTTGTAGTTTGCAGTCAGTTTTTATTGATGCATAGGTGCCGTGTGTGCGCTGCTTTAAAAGTGCCATGATTGTGCGACAAGTGTGTGTGTGTATAGTAATGTTTTACAGTATGTGAACGCTGTGAGAATGGCTTTATGGCTAGAGTTGGCTCAGGTCAGTGTGTTCTGTTCTGGCCTGTCTCAGCCTGCAGAGAGATTGTTTATCTGACTGCACCATTTGTCCTATTGAGCTGCTGTTTCCTGCCCTTAGGAGTCTACACAGACATTCACAAATACACCCACATAAAATCACATAGCAGGCAAAAAGAAGAGAGTCTAGAGCCTCTGAAAACATTTTAGTTTAAAACGATTTAGTCGTTTGCAGTATAAACAAAAATATACACAAAAGTGTAAGAAAGTGCTTTTATGATTTAAAGAGGTAGTTTGTTAAATCTAGCGGTTATTTGGAAATCATGATATTACTGTGTTCATCAATACATACATGTAAGTATTTACAGATTCAAACTGTCCTGCTTTTATTGGTGTAGGTGACCTTTTTGTGGTAAAAGCCTGAAATTCCAGCTTTGTATCCATTTTGTATACATTTCCATTGATTTTTATTATTTTGAAATGATGGTTTGGAAAATATTGAGATGGTACTTGTTTGTTATATTTATGTGGTATAAAATGTGGATGACAGTATGTCTACATGTCTCTGAATGTCGCTGAATTTGTAAATAGTGATAACTGATCAGTTCAGCATTGTTCAAGGTAGTCAGATACAGTATATTATATCCTCTGTTGACAAAGTCATTTTGTTTTCTCTCTGTTCTATTTGCTCTTTGTGTGTTTTGATCATTTGATTTAGTTGTATTGGGTTTCTGTCCTTGAGGAACTGCCAGTAGTGCTTGTGAACACAGCCATATCTGTTATCAATTAATAGGGTCTTGCTTTCACAGTAGAATTTGTCATATTTAATCTTTTTTAAACGTTTTTTTATTAATTATTTTCATTATATACATATATAGTACAGTATACTGAATTGCTGTTTTAGTCTATTATTATTATTATTATCATTATAGCGTCTAATAATGTAATCATTATTATGACTTACAGTAGGTCTCATGGCTGTGCCTGAGGTCTATTGACTGAGGCTGACGTGGGCTGTGACGTCACTGCGGGGTTCATTTAAATGGGGTTCAGGGGAGAGAAGCAGATTAAATTAGTTTGGGGGCAAACAAAGAGCCGGAGCGACGCATAAAGGCGGATGCTGGAGAAGAGTTCACAACTTCAGCAAGACATTTCAGTTTTTCAGTGTGGAAACTTTCAACACCGAAAACAAGTGAGTTACATTTGCTCTTCTCGCATCAACAGTTGTTAGCTGACCAATACATGGCTTTTCTGTTTGATTTACACCGTTGAACTTTATTAAAAGTGCCATTTTGGAAGTTATAAAGCGAAAACGTGAACGTAGTTTTTTTCACGCGATATAACACGTAAGAATACAAACATTTAGACACGAACAAAGAGCGGAAAACACAGTTTCAAAAGTTTATTTTTCCGAGGACTGTTAAACTTTTAAAGAAGAGAGTTTAGCTAAACATCCAGTATGAATCCAATGGAAGTATTTGATAATACTCTTGATTTGGTTTAAGGGGTTTTGTTATCCATACATTTAGGATAGCTAGACGTTCTGAGGTGCGCAAACATCCAGACTACGTTTGTGTCCGCGAGCTGTTGTTCCGCGAGCACTCGTGCAAAGAACGCTTGTAAAACCATCAGTTTATCCGAAGTCGAAATTATTTAAAGGAAAGTGGAAGCTGTACGTTTCTTCGTAAAAATATAAGGATTGTATAGAACAAAAACAACTTTTGAGTTAATAAATTATCATTATAAACTATCATATAGCCTATGTATGTATATATATATATATATATGTATGTGTATATATATATATATATATATATATATATATATATATATATGTATATATGTATGTGTGTGTGTGTGTCCACTAAAGTCCGTTTACTGGACTTAATTTTGAATAAAATAACACAAAATAAATAACTATGGATGTAAGTGCATGGTTATGGAGACTACTACTTGACACTAAATTACACAGTTTAGGTAGGAATAGTACATTTATAAACTAATTAAGTCGGTTGTGGACAAATATAAGATTATTCTCTATTTTAAGTGTTAAAGTTTTATGGTATTAGTATGATAGGCTGTTGCAAAACCTCTGATCAACTTTTTAAAAATGCATCATTGGGCATCATTAGGCATGCTCTGGTCGCCTCCCCTCTCACTCACACTCCGTGTGCCCAGTTGCTGTGTGGATGGGCAGCTTGTAGTGAGTTTTTACACAAAGCAGTTGGTGGTCTACACTAACCAAGAGTGTTGCAGAGATGCTTGTCAGTGTTATGATTGTCTTATTGTCTATGCACATTTGACTTAAGCTTATTTCAGCCTGACTGAAATGTAAGTAGTATATAATGTATTTTAATTTCTGATGCATGTGTGTGTGTGTGTGTGTGTGTGTGTGTGTGTGTGTGTGTGTGTGTGTGTGTGTGTGTGTGTGTGTGTGTGTGTGTGTGTGTGTGTGTGTGTGTGTGTGTGTCAGCTAATGCCTTAAATGGGGAATCTCCATAATTCAGTTATTTTACTCAAATCTTGTGTGTATCTCTGTGTGTTAGAGATCATTGTGTATTTAATGCTCTTGACTTCATTCACTCCCTCTCTCTCCTCTTGAATAGAGTGATTAAAGTGAGTACGGTCAAAGGGTGCAGGGCAGAAAGGAAGAGGACCGCGTTCCATCTTTTCTTCTCTTGCTCTTTCAGAGACCCTTTTCACCTGACCTGTATTCTGACCTGCCCCCCCCCCCCCCACACACACACTCTTTCATTTCTCTTTCTTTAGACACTTTCAGGGCCTTTTCATCCCAGAGTGGGACTAAGAAAATGCAAAAAAAAATCACTTTTATTGAGGGGATTACACATTTGGAGCTATACCACTTCACAGCACTTCAGCAAAGTTGTATCAACCTTCTGGCCTCTGCACTATATTGTGAGCATATAGCAGAGAGAGATGCAGAGAGATTATTTGGGTCAAAACACTGTGATCAGATAAAATAAAACAGACAGTAAGAGAGAGAAGACTGATCACATGATTGCTAACCAGTTCATTTAAATAAATCTGGGTAGTGAGCACAAATGCGTATTATACATAGACATGTTATTATTTATATAAGACACCACTCGTGTTTTGTTAGCCAAGCGAGTTTCATATGCATTTAAGGGTTTATTTCACAATACCACAGAGGAGAAATGGAGTGTTTCAGAGCAATATTACAAAGCCCTCTTGCCCTCTGCATAGTAAAGATATGCTTTTAACTCCGCTTCTGGATACATGAGTGTGTGTCCTCAGGGAGTGTATATAACATGTCTCAGTCACTGATTTCTCTTTAAGGAGCGCAGATGTCGTTACATGTTAATCTGTGTGTGTGCCTCACTAACTCTGAACTCTCAGATTCACAGGCATCCAGTGCTGTGCTGGTCACAGATTCTGTCAGAAAGCATTTGGTGTAACACTTACCTAATACTTCACAGCACTGGACTGGTGACAGCCTCTCTGTGTGTGTGTGTGTGTGTGTGTGTGTGTGTGTGTGTGTGTGTGTGTGTGTGTGTGTGTGTGTGTGTGTGTGTGTGTGTGTGTGTGTGTGTGTGTGTGTGTGTGTGTGTGTGTGTGTGTGTGTGTGTGTGTGTGTGTGTGTGTGTGTGTGTGTGTGTGTGGACATCACACAGCTGCACACATCCATCAGAAAGAATGATGGGAGACTCACAATGATTTATGACTGCTAGCCTCAGACCTGTGTGTGAGTAAATCTTGTGCTGAAGTGAACTTAAACAGCTGTTTTTGGTTTGAACATTGTCTCCAGACGTCTCTCTCCTCCCTTGTGTCTGTCTGTCAGTCTGTCTCTCTGCGGTTTAGATGACTAATAAAGCCAGTGCTGACTTGAACTCCTTCTGTACTTTGTCTGGACTAATGCACAGTACCAGCCTTAAGGGCCTGCTTTGACTTAATGAAAGCACCTCCGTTTAATATAGTCTTTACAGAAAAAAACGTAGTGTTTGTAATAGAGTTTTTGAATAGAGTTGCTGAAAGGAAAGACTCCAAATGGAAATCTGTAATTGAAAAGTGGCACTGATAAGCGTGAAACTGTGCCATATGTCTGACTATGAGTGAAGTGGGTCAGAGCTTTGTGTTGTTTTCACTGCTATGGAAATGAGTTTGAAGTCCAGCTGGTTACGCGGCGAGGGACTCGCACACTCGAGCGCTGGGTGCTGGAACACTCTGAAAAGATGCGAGGGGAGGAGAGAGGTCCAGAGTAGGGGAGAGAAGAGAAACCGTGTGTGTCCAGTGGTCCCGCATTCCTCTACGCTTGTGATAATAGAAGCCCCATGGCGTATGATGATGAGTGAGTAAGGCCCTCAAAGAGCGTGTGTTTCTGTGAGAGGAATGGGGCTTTTAAAGGGCTTTTTACCCTCAGAGTGTATGAGATGTGTGTGTGTGTGGACCCAGCGGGGCAGAACAGCCTCGTTGGGATGTCTGGAACACCCCCTCCCCATCATTCACACACACACACACACACACACACACACACACACACATACACATATCCCACAAAGAACACTGCCTGATGAGAGATTTCGGAGAAAGGTCAGAGAAAAAAAGGTGAGGAGAGGGAATGTTTTTGAACCTGGAGAGGGGGTGAAGACATTTTTGGGCCAGGAAAATGGGGGTTGGGGTGCTTGAGACTTGTGTTTTTCAGAGAGAGGTTAGTCACGCTCCGCTGAGCGGCTGACACTTAATTACTGTTTGGAGGGAGTTGCAGGATTTACTGGGTCAACAGAATATTTTATAAATGCTTTAGAAGAGCATTTAGTGTCTGAGAGTGAGAGATGGGGGTAAAAACAGAGGTAGAAAGCATTTTTACTGCCTCTGCTTATGGTGACCTATAAAGGTCTGGCACCTGAGTGATGAGGGACGGTGTTTGTGCTGGGACAGGAGTTTGAGTTGGAAGTTTCGGCTGAGAGATAGCGAGAGTCCTGAATATTTCACTCAACCACGACGGGAACAAGAGCAGCTAGAAAACATGTGATCCGATGGGCCCTCCGGTGCAAAACAGCCAATGTGATTGAGTAAATGAATGGACGGACAGACACTTCAACTGCAGTGAATGGAAACTGGTATAGTCCGAACGAGAGACTTGTTTGGACCTAATAGATGCTTAATTATCCTCAAAGACGGTACAATACTGCTTTTCATCAGTCCAGCTAATTCTGGCTGCTTTGAGTCTTGCGTCTTACAGAGACCGTCCTCTCTTTCAACAGGAGATCAGCTTTTGTTGCCGTTAATTGCTTTTCCTGCTTACAGAACTCTGAACCAGGATGTCGTCTTATTGACAAAAAAGTCACTCCCACACTGACAATGGTGCTGAGTTGTTGGTAAATGTGTCTGTGGGAAGCTGGCTGATGTGTGAATGTGTGTTCTGTAATCTGTGTGGGTCCATATGTGAGTGTACGTCTCTGCGTGAGCTGCTGCTTCAGTCCTCTTGCCTTCATATCCACGGAGCGTTCTGGAAGAATGGCGTCCCGCGGCGATGATTCTATTCTCTTCAGACAATACGCTCCTACTATCTCACAGCATGCGAGCGAATCATCGCCTTGGAGATCACAAGCAGAGGCCAAAGAGCCCGCTCACGCAGCCAGAGTCACAAACACGAAACCATATAAGCAGATCTGTGTACATGGAGAAACCCTCAATTGAGATGATCCAGGCAAATAAATATAAGATTGAAAAAGCTCTTTTTATTTAGCTCCTACCATTCACTGTGTTAATGGAAATAAACGTCCCACCGTTGTCAACGCTGTGGGGTCTTTAATGCTGACATGTTGAGAAGCAGAAGAGCAAAAGAGAGGTGTTTTTATACAGACATTTATTAATTTTCACTATTTATACACAGCTGAGCAGAGACAGAGAGAAAACGCAGATGTGAGGACTGTGAGTCTCTGGAGCCAGATACCAGCAGGACAGAAGGACACGTTCAAAGACACACTCTTTCTTTTGAGTGTGAATGGATGTTAGTCAGGGTTGCGAATGTTCTTGTGTCGTTTTGGATGTTTATGTTTCTTGATTCAAAGCAACAAGCTATGACAGTGGCAGTGCTTTCGGTGCCAAGAACGTCATATTATCATAATTCACCATGTTTTCTCCCATTTCAGTAGCTGTTACATCATACTTCTGTGTGATGTGTTTGTGTGCCATTTCTGTAGGCGGCTGGAGAAATTTAAGCGCTGTTGTTACATTGTAATCTGGTGGCAGTGATAGCAGAGAATCATGCAGTCCTTCAGTATTATGACCTTTTGTGTTTGCACGAGCCAAGTCTGCGACATTTTAATGCCAGTCCGTTGAATTCAGTCAGTGAAGCTCGAATGAATCATTCTGAATGATCACCCTTATCAGCTCCATTCATTCATCTCTAATTGAGAATTTGAAATATTAAAAGTGCGAAGTAACGCCTCAGCATAGATGGCTCGATTACTGTCCTGCCCTTTGATAACAGTTCTTATGACAGAAATTGTTCAGTTACTGAAAACTGCAATTTTGCTCTGCAACAGCTGATGATTCTGTGTGTTTTTCAGAATGCGTGGCCTGTTTTCCACCCTCATCGTGGTGCTGGTGGCCTTTATGATCGTGACCACAGAGGCTGGGAAAAACAAGAAAGGTTGGAATATTGGAATTATTGGAAGATACCATCTCTCCCCTCTTTCCTTTCTCGCATTGGTTCAGCTCCCATATAGAATTATATCCTGTGATTTCTCACTTTGAAACTTAAGGCTGGAATACACTACTTTTGAACAGATTTTGCCCCAATTTTGAGTCTGGACAAGTCAGCGCTAGTTGCTGAAAGTCTG
The DNA here is from genome assembly GCA_027422405.1 of Ptychobarbus kaznakovi. Classification (NCBI taxonomy): domain Eukaryota; kingdom Metazoa; phylum Chordata; class Actinopteri; order Cypriniformes; family Cyprinidae; genus Ptychobarbus; species Ptychobarbus kaznakovi. The sequence continues at coordinate 16,318,059 of CM049798.1, forward strand.
AGCCAGTCTACAAATTTTGGCCATTTCATAGAACATTGCATATAGTGGATGATGGGCACAGACTCCAAATTTTAGCTTCTGACTGTGATTCCATCGAGTTGAAGGATTGCTATTTCTATTTGCTATCCAAACATGATATTTTGAGCCAGCTTTAGAAAGCATATTTTCATACATCGTGCTTCTTCTATTAAAAGAGGGGCAGATGTTTGTTATGTTAGGAACGGCTTGAAAGCGTGGTGGTGTGTGATTTTTAAATGTTTACTGTATATTCCCCAGTTTTTTTCTTCTGTAACCATTTACATATGTGACAAGTGTAATGCCTAGTATTTTTAAAATCTGTTCTGATTTTAAGTCATTTAATGTTAGTGTATTCCAGCCTTAAAGGGACAGTTCACCCAATAAAAAGAAAATTGTCATCATGTATTCACCCTCAAGTGGCTGCAAGAGTTTCTTTCTTCTGTTGAATGTAAAAGAAAATGTTTTGAAAAATATTGGTAATCAAACAGTTGCTGAATATGGAAGCCAGTAGCTACCCGCAACTATTTGGTTACCAACATTCTTCAAAATATCTTTTCAGTTTTGGGTGAACTATCGCTTTAAGCAAATACTGACATCACTAAAAATGTGTTGCTTTTTTAACCTAAGCAGTTTTTCATGAGTTTCTGTGATACTTGTCTGAAGGGGAGAAATGAAATAACGCTGCCTGTGTGTCATGTGACAGAGAAGAATAAAGGAGGTAAGGGTGGTTCGGACTGTGCGGAGTGGCGCTATGGCAGTTGTGTGGCCAATGACGGGGGCTGTGGAGCAGGCACGAGGGAAGGCACCTGCAATGAGCAGACCAAGAAAGTCAAATGCCGAGTGCCCTGCAACTGGAAGAAAGACTTTGGAGGTGAGTGAGACTCGTCAATCGGCTACAATTTTCTAACTTCTCAAAGTTTCTTGTTATATTTAGCCATCACTTTTATTTCTGGTGTTGAATTTTTATATTTAGTGTTTTTGTGATGCTGTGTATTTCTGTTTGTTCTGTGCATTTCATATTATCTTACATACTAAATTGTAACTCATTTCATGCAGCCGACTGCAAGTATAAGTTTGGTAACTGGGGCGAGTGTGACGCAGCCACAAGCACAAAGAGCCGCACTGGCACTTTTGTAAAGGCTCTCTTCAATGTCGACTGCCAGCAAACCATCTCTGTGTCCAAACCCTGCACCACCAAGATCAAAAACAAACCCAAAGGTACACCTTCAACACCAAACCCAAAACTGACATATTTAAGTGTTTTAATAAGAGCTTCCTCAAACACACATGACTTAACAGGTGTTACATTAGCAGTATTTTAGTTTGGTTTGGCTGGATGGGAACAGTAATGCGTGTAATCTGCTCTGGTTGTGTAATCTTGGCCTGTTGGCCGTGGTGGGTGTCTGAGTGGGATTCTGAAATCAATAATGAACCTCTGCTCATACATAAGAGGCAGATGTCTAAGCCAGTCCTTTCAAATCGTATGTTTGTGGTTAATATGCTTATCTGAATGTGGATTCCATCAATAACACTGTAGCATTATTTTCTTAGAGCATATGCATTTCCTAACCAGCGTGAGACAGGGAGGCGTCGTCAAGAGGTTCGGGTTTACCGCTGGATCTGAATAATGAGATTTTGTGTCAATCTCTCCACAGGAAAGAAAGGCAAGGGGAAAGGGAACTAGAGGGAGCAAGAGATCCAGAGGAGCAGTAAACACCCCGTGATCATCCGTCATCCAAACACAGCCTTTTATATCTCTATACTCCGTGTTCTTCAGCATGAGCGGAACTCACACTACAGCCACAAACACATAGCTTTAGAAGACTATGACAGAGAACCAGCTGAGTATTTGACACGTTACAGGACTCTTTCATGTGTGGGGGGAGGGGAGAGTAAAATGCCGTTGTTTAGCGTGTGGTGCCCTGTAGTTGCCCATTTCTCTGCTGTTTCCCTCCAGCGCAGATCTCTCTCTCTCTCTCTCTCTCTACTATCTATCAGCTGTGTAAGCCTCAGGCCTCTCATTTTCTAAAGGACAACAATCAGTAGAACTCAATCAGACACATCTATTTTATTCCTGTTTTACTTACAAATTTGGTTTTGGAAAATTGTATAATTTACAGGATTATATTACTTAGTGGGGTATACAAGTAGTGTTTGGATACGTCACCCTTCTCTCTTTTTGTATCCGAAAATATAAAACTGAGGAGTGTTGTTTGAAATAAATGATTTCTCTTTTTCTACAAATGGTGTAGTTTATGTAAAAGCGAAAATACCCCAATACTGTTACTTTTCCTTTTGACTTGACTGTTACTAACAGACCTAAGGGTGACAGAGGGTCACCAGCATTAAACTGCACGGAGAGGAGACCGTTCCTTCTTGTTCAAGCCTGTTTTATAAGCATTTAAGAAAGACAGTAAAGTTTTGTTACTGAGCGTTGTGTGTTATATGTAGTGTTAACTAAAGGTAAATGAGTGATGACAGTTCATTATTAAAGACACTTGAGAACTCCAAATTTCTCATTATGCAAACCAATATGTGTGTTTATGAATAAGTAAAGAATAAGCATTTTCCTCTCCTCCTGGTCAGTACGCTTAAGATCTTTATTAAGCTTTATGCAATAGAAAAAGAACCACACACTCTTATGTACACTGGCTCTTTAAGGGCAGTGATATAGAGAAGTCAATAATTACAGCGTGTTCATTCCATCAGCTTCACTGGGGTAATAAACATTGACTTTGCCCTTCAGCAGGTACAGTTAAATGGGGATGTATTTATTAATCCCTATAATAATTTACACTTTATAAACATTTGAAGTGGCTGAAGGAAAGAGAGCATGATTAGCAAAGTCATTTTGCTGCATTGGTCATCTAATATATGCAAAGATTTGATTTGAGAAGAATAATATTTAGTAACCGATCGGATTGCATGATTGAATTTCTTTAGTACAGTTACAAAAGGAGTTATATTTTCATAACTCTCTTAGAGATAACGATATTCCAATGTGAAGTCATCTTAAAGTTTGCATCACACTTTTTATAAAAGCACATCTTTGATTGACTAAGAACAGCCTACTTCAACAGTTCATGTATCAGAAGAAGACCAAAGCAATTGGCAAGTTTAAAACATTCAGAAAAATGGAAATATGGTTTTAAATTCTTTTTCAATGGCATAATAGTCACTTAGTCTGTCTTTACTGCTCATTAAAAATAGATTCAGGGCTGGTTTGGAGATACAGACGCTATGAATGGAAATTTGACGTGCATATGAGGTAGAAACATGAAACCAAACCCAAGACGTTGGAGAGGCAAGTCTCTGCATCTTAAAATGATGCTAATGAATGAATAATCTCTCTTGCAGACCAGGCCTAATAACAGACCAGAGTGCCACGACCTCTTTGGTTTAATGCTTTAACGTCTGTAATTGCTGAAACTGGCAGCTTGTTAATAATGTAACAACATGAGCCCTAAACATCAACACATTTCTCCCTCTGTGCTAATTCTGACCACATGTTCTCAAACAAACTGTGGGAGATCATTTCTTCTCGTTTACATGCTGCAGTTTCATCAGTTACAAACTGTGTATTTAAATACAAACGAGGCAAAATTATATTGCACCATGAGAAAACGATATTATGAAGTGGGTATCTACTAAATCAACATTGTGTTTTACAAAGGGAAATAAAACCAATTTTCCATTTCTCAAATTTACGGATAGTCATTTGTGCCCCGATTGAAATTAAATGCTTGAAATTGAACATCTTATAAACAGGTTAAATAAATGTACTAGTCTTCTCCTATTGTTTTTCCCAAGTATATCACAAATTATAAATGGTTTCAACAGTTTTGCATACAGACAACAATACATTTAATATTCAATCTGTAAAATCACATGAAGATCACCAACTAAATACAAGAGGAACACAAACATCCAGACAACAAATGCAGGGAAGAAATAATAATTTCAAGAGCATATATTCATCATAACTAAACATATTTACACACCTCTGTAAGATCAAACCTTTACAGTGACATTTCTCAGCTCAGTATAGAGTGTCTCATCCCATTTCAAGTCTATAATGCCTATCCCAATCCATTGAGGAGATCCTTTTGAATTTTGACCTATTCCAGAACCTCAAGAGGATCACGCTAAGAGGATAATGATGACTAACTTCTCCCAAGCTGAACCACATGCCCTGAAGTTGTCGCTCTGAATGTAATGGACTACACAGCTGTTGTGGTCAGCAAGCAGCTTCAGTCTATGACTTTCTTCATTTGGAAAGTGGAAGGCGCAGGTTTAGGAAACTGAATCTCACTCGGGAGAACCATGCTTTTTGGGACAGTCAAACAGGAAGCTTTTCCATATGTTATTGGTAACTTTTCTATGTTATCGGTTCTGGTTGTGATATGTTCTCCAATTATCTTCTTCAACTTTGCATGATGAATCTGCATCCTGTCAGAAGTCTGGGTCAGAAACAGTGTTAATTCTACCCTAAAGGACTTGATTGATACCATTTGCGCTGTACTTGGAATATAAGTGAATCAATAAAATCTCATAATTCATCAAGTCTCTTTTGGTTTATATTTGCTGCAATTCTCTCTCTTTACTTTTGGGAATAATGAGCCATGACTGGCCTCTCTAAAGCAATGTCATAGGCTTGATCTTCACATTACTGTAGTGGAAAATTCCAGTGGTCTTAGCAGTGCAGCAATGATCAGATTACTGGAAAAGTCATTTGCTTCATGACCTCAGTTTGACTTCTTCGGTGATTCAGTCTCTTGTCCATTGCTCCATCATCTTCTTGTAAACACTGATTCTTTAAAACATAAATGTTTGGTTATGACGCACTGTTTCAGCATTATGGGACTATGAAGCATCACAATGTACTGCACAGTGCCTTCCAAAGTGTCAAAGGTATCAGGGCCAGAAGAGCCGGGACAGCCATGGTACCTTTTATTTCATACCCTCCATCTCCGCTGGCTGCTTCTTCCGTTCATCTGGTGCCGATGTTCTTATACTGGCACATGAGCAGGTTTTTGAAGGTCTTTTTGAAGGTGGCGTTACAGAGTGCATAGCAAGCGGGATTGATGGTGCTGTTGACGTAGCAGAGCCAGTAGCCAATGGCCCAGACTGTGTCTGGAACGCACGTTTGGCAGAACGTGCTGATTAAAACCATCACATTGTATGGCGTCCATGTGATAATAAAGGCCAGCAGGATGGCGAAGATTGTCTTTGTCACTTTCTTCTCTCGTGCCGCCATCTGCCTTTTCCTCTTCACCTGGCTGCGGGCGATGCTGGCAAACTTGCGTGCCACCTTGCGGGGACGGTTCACGGGGATGGAGCGCCTCTCGCCGGTACTGTTCGGTGGGACGATCTCAATGGCTGTGATGCACTCGTCTCCTGCTTGTTTGGTGACTATCTTGATCTTGGACCATTTGGATTGAGAGCTGACTTTAGGTGCGTCTGCCGGCACGGGTGTCAGGCCGGCCTCTGAAGTCGCCTCACTGTTCGCTCGTTCTTTAGGCTCTTTAGGTGCTATGCTGGCCGTGCTGGAGTCATTGGAGTTCTCCTTCTCTTCCGGCTGCACGCTGGAGTCGGCTTTAGCCGACACCACAGACTCGTCTAGTTTGCCGTTCTTCATGGTGTCCACCGTAGAACAGGTATCCAGGCTGGGCTTAGGAGGAGACTGGTTGTTGTTGTTCTGCCTCAAGATGTGACTCTTGAGCAGGCCGCTAGACTTTGGGCCTTTCTTCTCCTTCTTGGCTTCAGGCTTCTGCTTGGACACACGGCTGCGGCTGGCCAGAGAGATGTGCACATAAAGCACCGTCATGATGACCACTGGCAGGTAGAACGCAGCGATGGCCGTGCCGAACGTGGCCGCAGGGTTGGAAAGGAACTGGATGTAACATTCGCCAGGCGCTACGGTCCGTTCTCCGACGATGAACTGCCAGAACAGGATAGCGGGAGCCCATAGGATGAAAGACAGGATCCATGCGGAGGCGATCATGAGGCCGGCCATCTTGGTGGTTCTGCGTGAGGGATAACTCAGGGGTTTAGTCACACAGAAGTATCGGTCGAAGCTGATGATTAACAGGTTCATGACAGAAGCGTTGCTGACCACGTAATCCAGCGCGAGCCACAGGTCACACACAACAGGGCCGAGCGGCCAGTAGCCCTGGATGATGTAGACAGTGTAAAGGTTCATGGAGAACGCACCGATGATGAGATCTGCACAGGCCAGGCTGAAGAGGAAGTAGTTGTTGACGGTCTGGAGATGTCGATTGACCTTGATTGAGAGCATGACGAGGATGTTGCCCACAACGGTGACAAAACTGAGTGATCCTGTGACCAGTGCGATGAAGACCATCTCCACCGTCTTGTAGGGGCTGTCGCCGTCCGCCTGAACCGCTGCACATGAGCCATTGGTGCTGCCGCTGTCACAACTGAAGTTGGCATCACTAGATTCGTTGCTCAACGAGCCTGAAATACACACACAACAGATAAATACATGATTTCAGAATGTGTGGATGCAATCCTTTAAACTAATCATAGACTGATAAAAGTATAGGCAGTGTTTGCATATGGAGGAACAGCATGACATTCATTATGATGCATACTACTGCAGAGCATTCATTTGCATCCTGATATATAAATGAGCTGTTTATATTAAAAGAAAGAGACCCGGTTATTCGTGACTTCTGTAATGGTGCCCATATGGAAAGAAAGAAATCGGTGAGGAAAATCCTTTGGGATACTATTGTACATTTGTTTGGCGGAATATGACCCAGCTGGCAAGAAGAAATTCAACAGCTCTGATATAACTTAGAGCTGTTATAGTTATCATGAATCATAGAGCCCTATACGTCTCAGTCTAATTTACTTTTTTTTCTTACAGTTTTGCAGGATTGTGCAGCCTGGAATCAAACATTTCTTCTTCTTCAACTGTGTCTGGTGTCATAGAGTGATTGTGTTTTGCTCAATTTCTTTGAAATGCTTTGATTAATATAAAACTGTGTAAAATCCATCATCTATCTCCCCACTGGCACTAACATCTGACCATAGAATAGTCATTAAGGTCAAAAAACTATGTACTTTTATAAATGGTATTTTTATGTTAATTTATGCAAAATGAGTTTTGTTCAGTGTTATTATTAAATACAAACCAGACGTTTTCCATAATTTATTATGAAATATTTGGTAACAAGATTGAATTAATTAAAATTAGCTAATGAAATAACTATAAACATTAAATAATGTATGATACTTTTGCTCCATTTGTCTTGATTAATGTTAATTTCTGCATATTTTTAACATTTCATGTTGTACAAATGCATTAATGTATTATGAGCAAACATTAATTAACAATACATAATGGTATATTTATAAAATGACATGAACCTAGATTAATACATGTTGTAAAAATTGTTGTTCATTGTTAGTTCATGACACTGAATGCACTAACTGAAGCTTCTTCTACACATTTGTGTTGAAATCTGACAGTGTGACAGCATTCAGGCGTCAGGGTGAGCAGTCCCAGGTGAAGAGAAGATTCATTCAATCTTCATGATTAATAACATACTCATGTTTTATTCAGATACACAAGCTCGACTCCTATCCAATCAAAGAAAGCAAAGCTGCCCTGTCGTTAAATTCAACTGACCCCCTGGGCTTCCTAATGATCTGAGCTGCTCAGGAACAATTAAAGACAATTAACTGACATGGAACCCTGAGAACCTTAGTGCTGAGAAAAAATAATCATCTCAAGCCTGTGAAACCACACTTCTGTACACATTTACTATACACAGTCCATAAAATGCATATATGTATTGCTTCGTTTTTCACTGATATTCAAGTAAGGATCTTGTTTTATGAAATATTCAGGCATTTTGGCATCCCATTTATGAATGAGGGCTGCATTTCTAGAGGTTTTGTCATGCTGCATGCTAAACTTTACGAGAGACAGTGCAGTACCAGACATCCTGCACTACTATATAAAAGGCAAGAAAAAAATGTAGGCCTACATAAATAACATAGCAATTCTTATGAACGCATAAATGTGAGAAGGTTTGATTCCAGGTCATGCATCATCTATCCCCTTCATTTATACTGAGAAGCTATTGTCATACTTAAAGTATTAATCCTATGTGCAAAAACCTGTTTAATGTGACTAAATGCAACTCAGATCTCTTTACTATTACCCATTTTAATATCTAGAGTTGTTTCTGTCATACTGCATCTTCTGAAGTTTGCCATCTTCTGGATAACCAGAGAAACTACAACCCATCACCGTGAATAAAGGCAGCTAAAGGACCTAAATTATTGAATGCATTAAACTACTCTTGATGAGTAAAGATATAAACAAATTTTTATTACTATTCGATCTGAAATCAGTTTGCCACCAGAGGAAGGACCCCGACCCAGCCCCTCTCTTTATCTTTATTCTCTCTTAAAACCACCTGACTGATCATCAGCAGGCATCAAAGCACTGCCACACTCCGGACGGCCAGACACCACATATCCTATTCCCTTTGAACGCTTCTGACAAACAGACACACATTCTCTCCTCCTCGCTCATGCCAAAACAGATCACACTTCTTAAAGACCGTGGCCATTGGTACTTCAGAGATTAGAAAGTTTGGGTCTGGATCGTTTCCCCCTCGGGTGCAGGTGATTCAGTGTGGGGAGAGGATTCTGTACCCCTTATCAAATATGAATCAGCAATTACTCAACTGTGGATTCGAGCAGAGCGGAAAGATAAGTGCCAAGCTTCATTAAATATGAATCAACAATATTCATCTGATATCACCGTGGGAGAAAGCTCTCCAGGACTGTTTTATTTAGCTTTCTTGTACTTTTTGACTCTGTACACAAACCCCAACCCCTAAAACCCCAAACGACTCCAGTGAAGCAGAACAGCTGAAGATTGACTAAGTGTGTCAAGTTTTATAATGTACCATGAATTTGGAGCCTGTTAACTGTAAATATGTTTGTTAATAAAAAATCATTCCTTTAGTTTTCATTGCAATTTTGTTAATCATAATAATATTGATCCTTATCTGTTCTACTGTCAGTACAGTAAATGTGTAGACAGAAGCTATTTCTCAGACAACAGCAGCACAATGTGTCAAAAAAAGGCAGAATCTCATCACAACACACACATGCACATGCTCTGTTGCACACATCACACGCATGCGTCGCCGAACCAAAGGCAGGGTGTGAGGATCGCTCACATACAGAAGTCCTGCACGTATGGCCAGTTGAAAAGCTCCATCACATCTCCGTAAGATCAGCTTGGGTTGAAAGCTTGACTTTTTTTGCCTGGCTTCCTCTGATCTGATCTGATCTGATCTGGCATTTTGTTATTAAAAATCTCACAGTCGGAATCAGAATTCATAAACAGAATAATACCAGTAGAAAGCCTAGCATTCAAAAATGAAATCTGTTTACACAAACAGTCTGAGACAGTCGTCCTCAAAGCGAATGTATGATGAGACATTCAATGTCGGGACAAATCACTCTCTCTGATGGCTGCATTTTCTTGGTGTGTGCTTTACATTCAATTATATTTATTTTTCTATAGATCTGTGTAAGGTTTTTTTTTACCCATGAAGACCTTTAAAAAACACTGTCCTCTCTATGCAGAACGGCAGCACGGAAACGTCACCTGAAAGAGCCGGCGATGTTTATGTTTGTTTGTTTTGTCAAGGTTTCTTTATTTGACATAATAAATTATACAGGGTAAAATCAGAAGTGAAATGTAGATCCCCCCCTTATATATATATAGGTAAATGGAGAAATAAAGAGTAAACTGAAGGTAAAAAGTAATAACAAATAAGATCAAAAACAGCTTAATAAATAGAGAACAAGAGGGATCAAATCTCTTTGAGGTCTTGTATGTTTATGAGTGTGTTTAGGAGCATGGCCTGAGGGAAGAAGCTCCTACTCAGTCTCTCAGTTTTTGCTGCTCCTGAGCGCTTGCCAGGGCAGTAAACAGAAAAGATGGTTGCTGGTTTGAGCTTTTATTTTAGAGCTCTGCGTTTGCACCAGGTAGATGTCCTGCAGAGAGGGGAGAGCAACCCTAGATGCGCCACGAGCGCACTCTCAGAGCTGTCAGGGCGTTACTATACCACACTGAGATGCAAAAACTTTCTATCTGGAAAGGTTTTCAGGATTTGGTGAGACGAATTTCATGCGCAGATGACAGTCTTTGCCTGGCTTTCTTAACATCTGAATGTGTGTAGTCAGCAAGGCCTACTTGCACTACCCTCTCCAAGGGGTCCCACTGTTAGATTAGGGCTTGCCTTCCTGTCCACGATACCAGTGGATTTTGAACAGATTGTGCAACTGCAGTAAAGTGGCGCTTTGCAGCTTCATTGAAATTGATGGCAAGCAAAGCGGAGCATAGTCAATGAATAGCACCCTAGTTGCCTTTTTACCTGTGTGTGAGGGACGAATGCAACCTGGGAGATGGCCATCAGTAGACAGCCGATGATGAAGAGGGTCCAAAGTAGCGGGATGGAGGAGCTGGTTTCTTTAAAAGCTCTCAATTTTTGTGTGAGGGCAGGACGATTTACAAGAGGGTCTGTTCTTAGACAGGGATTATAACAGATTTTTTAAAGGCAACAGGAAGGGACTCATTAAATATGAAAACAAACCAGCAAGCTATCCAGGACCTAACGGAGACAAGCCTGCTGCTTTCCTGAGTCACTCTCCTTAGTTCCCTCCGAACTCTCCTCTGAAATTAACCGCTGCTCTGTCTCTGCTCTGACGCGCTGATCGGCAGAGTCTCCGCCATATCAAAGCGGCCGTAGAAAGTGTTTAGCTCTTCGGCCACAACGGATCTGCTCTCACCTCTGCAGAGGAGTGTTTCCAGAGGAACAGGTGGTCTTCAGTCCCTGCCACTGCGTCGAGAGTCATTGCTGGAAATGTGACAACTCTCAGCGTGCGCTACTGCCTGAAACGTAGCGGCTTTGTACACTGTTTCAAATGTATGCGGCACATGGTTAACCACACGGATTGTTCTGTCCACCCACGGTATTTGAGAAAGTCTTTATTGTTACCGTTTCAGTGGCCTGTTCGGTTAGAATAATGCTACCTCCGTGATTCGCTGATCAGATGTGCCCGGAACATGTCCCAGGACGTCACAAGAGACGCCTGTGATTGCTTCAAGCGGACCAGCGCGTTTCCCTCTCCACCGGGGGATTCGAACCTTGAATTCGATCTGGGAAAAATGGCGACATTTTTTTTTTCGAATTCAACAACAAACATACATTAAACCACACCACCCTCTAACATAACCTACCATGATTTACTTCCATAAATGCATGATGCAGCCTCACAACGGCTAAACAATTATTACATGCACAATGAAGCAAGTATGAGCGGCATCTCTTTTTTTGTGATGGGATCTGGTTCTGAAGTTCTCACACAGCGGTGGCTGTGGAGTTGGCAGGATGCAGATGCAGAGAGGGTGATCAGTGCTCAGCCTGCAGCAGTGAGATATGAGGGGTCTGATCTCAGCTGGCTCTCAGCACCGCAGCAGCTCCGTGCCCGATCACAGCCCCATGCCAACGCCACACAGATGTATTCCTCTGCCCCATTCAACAACAAACATACATTAAACCACACCACCCTCTAACATAACCTACCATGTTTACTTCCATAAATGTTCCTCACAATGCTCAATTATTACATGCACAATTAAGCAAGTATGAGCGGCATCTCTTTTTTTGTGAATCTGGTTCTGAAGTTCTCACACAGCGGTGGCTGTGGAGTCGATACGGGACAGTGCTGCTTGACAGAGCTTGCCCGATCACAGCCCCATGCCACAACAATACCCGCCCCATTCTGTGTTCCTCAGCTCTACCAGTCTACAGTTACAGAGCTTTGAACAACAATACCCGTCTAACCAGTCTACAGTTACCAAGAGGACAGTAATCTGTGTCTACAGAATGACCCCAGAGAGGTCACTGTGAGAGCAGTGATATGTCACTGATGTGTTATTAATAGTGCTCATTTCTAACTGAACACCATTAGGCTGAAGCAAAGCTCCATGGCTTATATAATCATAATAATTCATCTACTTTTGCCCGGCCTCACCTCTACTCATATCTCTCTCTGGACACATTCAGCACATTAACTCCTTATTGATGACCCTTATCTCTCCCGCTCTCTCGAGCACACTCACTCTGTTTGACGTCTTTTGCTCAAGTCAGTTATTCAATATTTGTGGTTAGTCTGACAAAAAAAATCTTAAACACAAACCAAGTCCTTCTAAATATTTTAAAAACTGACATAACAAATCATAATAATATATATAATAAATTATAAATAGCCATTATGTAATATTGCATATGCAGAAACTGTATAAAATTATTATATAGATTATTACTGCTTTTTTTAAAGACGTATTAGAAAAAAGAGAGAACAAAACAACCTGGATCACCAGGTGTTCTGTCGCACCTTACAGTGTTTTTGTCAGTACCTTTAAAAGCCTGTTATTGTTCATTGGAGACTCTACCTTCTTTCTGCACTGATGCTAGGCATTTTGGCTGTTTGGCTGCGTGTACAGTGAGGCGGTGACACTTTGTCAGAAATACAGTGAAAGACGTTTCCAGAGTCTCCTAGGCGAGTCACAAACTGAGACTTTTATATAAGCTCTCTGCTGTGTGTCTCCTGTGCTAAGCACTGGGATGCAGAAGACAGCAGCTGTTGCTTCAACATTTCTCTGCTTCACACACACACACACACTGTCACACTCTTCCATGTTCATAAAGGCTAAACACTTCTACTTTTAAATTTAATTGAATGACAAGAACAGGAAGGGAGTCAACTCAGCTGCAGAGGATATGACTATGGATGTAGTCACACACGCTTGTCTGCACAAACAAACGCATGCACACCAACAAACACACGGATGCTGCTCATTTAGTGACTCTATTGGGACTAAAAGCAGAAAGCCTCCAGTTACCAGCTGGCAGCTCGAAACATAAAGCCATCTGCTACCAAATATACTTTTCCCCACCAGTATAACAAAAATCACACAAGAATATCTGTTAATTAACATACACATCTATAACAGTGTCAGCATACGAATAACAAGCTAAAAGCTTCAATATAACCATCAAAAAAGTTTTTAATTAGTGTTTTAGTGTGGTGCGGCCTGTCTTTCCAGGACATTTTTCCAATTTTCATTGGGACCATCAACGGAGAGCGTCTTTGACAATCAAAACTTAGAGTTTGTTAACAAGGCAACCAGAACACATAGACAAATACACAGACGGCGCACAGGCCTCTGCAGATTCGGACAGACATCGCAGTGGGAGTGTGTGTGGGCTGCTTTGTGGTCTGTTCATCAGACTCCTCCTTTGATTCTGCTATGTGCTCGTTATAAGATCCCCCATACTGGCCACTGGCAAACTAATGACTCGCTTGTTCTCTCTCCCACACACACTAACACACACAATTATAATCTCTGCTAATTCTCTGAATATTGGATCGAAATCAGGCACAATGCCCTGCTGTGCTACAGTTTAGCAGCACTGATTAAGCACACAGATGAGGAAAACATCAAAAGCATCGTGACAAGTGACGAGGTATCCTTGCATCAGTCATAGGCTTGAAAAGACATTTTAATGGGAGGTTTTAAACAACTAGTGAAATATTCTAGATGTTTCTGATTGGCAGGTAGTCTAAGAGAGGTGGTGATGTGGGTGATGGTTTCCTGGTAACTGTGCCATCCTGAGCGGCATGAAAAGAACATTTGCAATTATTAACACAGACCGGCCCACAACTCACATGGTTATCAGCATTATCCTCTGCAGTTGGTGAAAACAAATTTGTCAGTGTCTGATGACTTCCAGTGGCATTACGTGGTATTCATTATGGATAAGTGCAAAGTTCAGCATTGCTTTTCTCCCAAGGTGCTAAAAGATAAACTCCATTGATACAGCAATTTGAGTCAACTCCTATGAGAAATTAATCCACATGTATGAAAACTGTGAAGATCAATGGCAATAATAATTACATTCATAACAATTATACTAAATCAACCCAATCTGAACTCTTGGCATGCTACAGTCACGGGCCGGCTGATCCCCAAACCTACAAGAATCAACCGAGAAAAAAAAAGAAAATTTGGGAGGGTTTCAGAAGATCTGAAGATTTGACTGATAGAAATCCTTGTTGTAAAGATAAGATGAAGGAGTTATGGTTGATGAGCCTAACTGGGAGGTGAAATTGTGATGGGTTTGCTGAAACCACAAGCAGTTCTGTCTTAGCTAGGTTGAGTTGAAGGTGATGGTCCTTCATCCAGCAGGAAATGTCTGCTAGACATGCTGAGATGCGAGCAGCTATCGTCAGATCATCAGGATGGAATGAGAGTAGAGTTGAGTGTCATCAGCATAGCAGTGATATGAAAAGCTATGTTTCTGAATGACAGAACCTAGTGAAGCCATATAGACAGAAAAGAGAAGTGGTCCAAGAACTGAGCCCTGTGGCACCCCTGTAGCTAGATGTTGCGACTTGGATACCTCACCTCTCCAAGATACTTTGAAGCACCTATCTGAGAGGTAAGAGTCAAACCACTGGAGTGCGGTTCCTGAGATGCCCTTTCTCAATAGGGTTGACAGGAGGATCTGGTGGTTGACCGTATCAAAAGCAGCAGACAGATCCAGCAATATAAGTAATGAAGACTTGGAAGCCGTTCTTGCAAGTCTTAGGTCTTCAACAACTGAGAGCAAGGCAGTTTCAGTGGAATGTCCACTTCTGAAGCCAGATTGGTTACTGTCCAGGAGGTTGTTCTGTGTGAGAAAGGCAGAGACTTGGTTGAACACAACTCGTTCAAGTGTTTTTGCAATAAAAGGTAGAAGGGAAACTGGTCTATAGTTCCCTAAAAGAGTTGGGTTAAGAGTGGGTTTCTTAAGAAGTGGGGTTATACGAGCCTGTTTAAATGCTGAGGGAAAAATTCCAGTGTGAAGGGATGTGTTAACGATGTGAGTGAGTGCAGGAACAACTGCAGGAGAAATAGCTTGAAGGAGATGAGATGGAATAGGATCAAGCGGACAAGTAGTAGGATGACTGGAAAGGATGAGTTTAGAGACTTCTGCCTCAGAGAGTGGAGAGAAGGATGTGAACGAGTTTATGTTTGCTGGTAAGATGTGTTTGACAGATTGTGGTGTGGAGAATTGTGCAGTGAGGTTTGTAATTTTATTAATGAAGATTGTGGTCGTCAGTCGTCCGCTGTTAGAGTTCATGAAGGAGGAGGAGGAGTAGCATAAAGGAGGGAGGAAAATGTTTTAAAGAGCATGCGAGAGATAGGCGAATTGTTAATTTTGTCATGAAAGTATGTCCTGTTTAGCAATGGAGACATTAGCAAAGAAGTCAGAGAGGAGTGATCGATATAAATTAAGGTCAGTAGGATTTTGTGATTTGCGCCATACCCTTTCTGAAGTCGTAAACTAAATAGCTCAACAAAAATATTTATACTCGAGAAAAGATGTTATTCAATGCCTTAAAAATTACTATTTAGAAATGAGCTGCTGAAACATCACAGAATGATTCCGTAATTTTTTTTTTTTATGATTCTAGACTATTCTAGTCAACTGGACGTGTTTCTCTGTTGCTCAAGACGTTCTATCAATCATCCAAGAGCTTCATTCACTCAGTGTGGCAAATCACAATTTTACTAAATGCATTTTATGCAATGTTGATTTATTAGCCATGTTGAAAACCTGTGATCCTTTTTTCAGGATTCTTCGATGAATGAAAAGATAAATAAGAACAGCATTTATTTAAAATATAACTTTTGTAACAATATACACTACCGTTCAAAAGTTTGAGGTCAGTATTTTTATTTTTTAAAGAAATTTGTTTTTATTCAGCAAGGATTTGTTGTTTGTAGAAACAGTGATAGTAAAGATTGATATTGTCAGAAAACATCTCTATTTTGAATAAATGCTGTTCTTTTAAACGTTTTATTTATCAATGAACCCCAAAAAAGCATCACAGGTTCCAATAAATAAGTAAATAAATGAAGCAGCACAACTGTTTCCAACATTAATAATAAATCAGCATATTAGAATGATTTCTGAAGGACCATTCATTGAAGAATGGAGTAATGATGCAATTCAGCTCTGAATCACATACATAAATGATACTTTATTAAGATAGTATAAATGTATATTAAAATAAATATTTGTTAAATATTAGTTTCAAATATTGTTTGGTTTATTTTTTCCTTCCGTCGACCCATAGGCACTCACTGAAAGAACCATATGAGCCTATGGTTTCCAAACAGACTGTGGAATATCAGTCAGTCGAGCAAAACGCACGCAACCCTAGATACGCCTCACATTGACAGATATGTACAAATAAACAGGAATTTTCCAACTTTTGAGTGATTAGTTACTTTTTGTACAAATGTTAATTATAATTCAAATGCATTTTGTTTTATTGACCACAATATCATTGCTATTTGTCCGAGAGGGGCACTTGTGAATAATTTTGAAAAAGGGCAGGGGCTCGAGCCCCCTTCTGCACGTGCCTGGCTTACATGATGTTATAACTATCCACTCAAGTCATCTGTACAGTAATGATATACTGTACCGACAACTAAAATGTGCTACGTCTGATGAAATATTTAGTCTAAAGGTATCACAGGTGATGCAACTGTTGGTGACCAGTGGCAGGATGCTCAGGGCTTTGTTTAGAGCTACAAGCCAATCCTGCTGCTTCAGCTGTTATAGCTGTGTTCTCTCTCCCTGTTGAGATCCCACAGAGAACTGGCTGTGTCTCCAGGCATTTCATTCTTTTCTCAGAGTGTTTGTGTGTGAGGGTAACAGGGTGAAACAGCAGCATAGCGACACACTTTCTTCTGTGAAACTGGGTTAACACCCAGCCAGAGACAAAGAGAGCAAGAGTGAGGGAGAGGAAGAGAGAGAAAGCCCGTCAGAGAGAGAGAGAGAGAGAGAGAGAGAGAGACATCAGACTTTCACTCTGGGGGATTCTTCTAGTACTTTACCAGTTCACACAGTGAGAATCATGGTCACAGAATCAAAGAGCCCTTGCATGCGCAGCAGTGAGATGTGATTGAGTGGGTCAGAGATAATGGAACTGAGAGATTTGTGTTCCTTTAAAATGCTCTCCATGTGAACTGTGACTAACGCGCAGTCTTTTAGTTTCCTTCTCCCGTGTTCAGTGCCCCAAAATGTTTCTGTTTTCTGTTTTAATGTCAGTTTGGAGGAGGAGTTTGTGCAAGTATCTGAGGGGGATATGTGTCTGCTCTGTGGTGATATGCACTCTGCTTCTTATGAGCTTAAATGGCAAATTTGAGAACTGGATCCAATGCACAGAGTATTTAGATAACACATAAATGTGCATTCTCTAATGCAAATAGGATTTTTGACGGTGCACTGAAAGTGAGGCATTACTGAGCAGGGTTTACTTTCCCCCCTTTCTCATCTATTTAATCTATTTAAAACCAGAACAGAACAGGTGAACAGACATAAAATCATGTGTGAATATATTGATTGAGAGAGAGAGAGAGAGAGATTTTAAGATTTGTCTTTTTTCCACAATTTGATTGTGCATCAAGCTTCACAGAGGAAAATACAGTACAAAGTAAATGTTGAGGTGTGGGTATAACATTGGGCTGTGTTACTATGCATTAATCATAAAGCACAAGCTACAGAAAGAGACCACAGAGGCTTGAGAATCAGGTCCTGATAGATCAGTTAACAGATTGGCAGAGACAGGGTGAAGCCAAACCAATAGTGAATTGACCAGAAATAGCTTTCTGCATAAAACCTACACTAATGTAACCATAAACCGTCATCTCACCTAAATGTCAACCAGCCCTTGTCAAATCCACCCTCAGACAATGCATCAGGACATCCACCAAAAATGACCACAGAATCCCTCATCAGTCACACACACACACACACACACACACACACACACACACACACACACACACACACACACACACACACACACACACACACACACACACACACACACACACACACACACACACACACACACACACACACACACACACACACACACACACACACACACACACACACACACACACACACACACACACACACACACACATTTTTTAAAGTTGTTTGATGTTTAAATTCCTTTTTTCCCAGCAAAAGCATTACAGTACCTACATACACACAAAAAAACATAAATGGCATAGGATATAATCATATCGTTTTTGTTTTTTTTTGGAGCAAATTAGAACCAAAACCGTTTACGGTAATAGCCTTTGTTTTAATAACACACAAATAAACCATTTTATTCACCTGTATCTAGAATTAACAAAAGCATCATGGCATGAATGCAGTCACGGACAGTCCATGTTTCTTCAACCCGCCCCACTTCAAAATCCTGTTCTATTTTACCATGTCATGTATAATTTGAGTACAATTTTTCAGATTGAACTTTAATAATTTACTTACATGTATTTCTCGAGATTTTAGAATTTGGACTACATTTTTTGTAGTTCCCAATCTTTGCCTTGAGGTACATAGTGAATGGGATAAACAGGTTTAGCCATTTTGCTGGTGTTTGTAAGTACTATTCATACTTATTTCATTAGCTTTTCCAGCTCATACTGACACAAGATGTAAATGGACCTACAAAATTACATTGACTACTTAGACAATAACAGAAACCCTGAACGTAGTCATCGTGGACAATTATTTTTTGGAATAACACCACTACATTCACAAATGTGAGTTACTTTGGACATGGTCTCAGTATGTGTACTCACACAATGCACACATTCATCGTCATTTTTTTTTTTTTTTTTGTGATAAGAGAACCTTTATTTTCTAACTCTTTCGTGCCATACTGTATTAAGCTTGCCACCTTCACTCGCAACTTACCGTTGAAGTTCCAGGGCGCGAGTCCCTCTGCTCCAGTGCTGTTAGTTACATTCATGTTGCATGATTTTAAAACCGCTCAGCCAGTCAGAATTAAAAAGAAAAAGAATCCACCCTTCCTCCTTCACTCCGTCAAGTTCTTCCTCAAGATTATTAGAAGGGCTGTCCTCATGTTGCGCGGGAGCACTTTGTTTTTCACATCATGCGCTCTTGACGCGCGCGGCTCTCGCCAGCGGTGATGAGCTCATTAAGTCTCTGACCATGGCGACTGGCTGCTCACCTAAACACAGCTCGAGCGAATGGTTTTCTCTAGATCAAGTCGGTTTACAATCCGCCAGATGTGGCTCCCATCTGCGCGAGCTTCTCTGATCTCTTTCCAGGAGTTTAGCGCGCGGCTGAGGCAGCGCGGACTTTCAATGATGTCATCCACCTCCAGCCAATCACCTGAGAGTCCGCAGGTTCGACTGAATCCACCTAGAGCTAGCACTGTCCTGTGAACCCAGCGCTGTCTGTTCCCGCAAACTCTAAAACACCCGTGCAGATAAACGCATTTACTACAATGACCACCTTACAGACCTCATTACAGGATCTGCTAACTACAGGCGGAGGGCGAACCTACTGCTGAGTAAAACCATGGTGTGAATTATGGCGGTTTGTCAAAGCAAAGGTTCAAAACAAAAGGTTAAGTATGTTTGTGGTCAACTGTGGTTTCTAACATGTCAGTAAAGACAAAATGTAGATAAAAAGTGTGCCTTTAGCTGGCAGTCCTTGAAGAGAAATCGCGTTCTCCTGAGGTAAAGCAAGAGGATCGAGGGAGTTCGAGGATAATTAGGATTACTGGCAAAACACAAATATTCGGCTACAAATACGCCATACCTACACTTCACTTACAAGCAAGTAAGATAGTATTTGGAAAAGACCATTTGTGTTGCTCCTCGACCTGAAAATACCCAAATAAAATTCCTTTAAAACGTCGAGCCAATGACTGTCATTGCATAATTCGCTGACTGAGTAAAACTATCAAGTCTAGGGGTTGGAAGAGTGTTTTTGTCCCACTCCATAATTTAGTTAATAGTCTTTCAAAATGTTTACAACCAGATCGCCTTATTAGTATTCAAGTTATAAAAAATTACGCTCACATAATAGTTTAAACTTTCAGCCTGTTAAAACGAGAAATACATTCTTACTTGTTTAAAACCAAGTAGTTCTAATTTAAAAAATAAACATTAACACGCTTGGATTAACTTTGATTTTAATCTAATTTTGACACGTGTAGGCCACTAATCCACTAATTACATTTTTAACGCACGCACAAATAAAGTAGCCTATATAAAATAAAGTTGTAGGTAGCCAATGATATGTCGTCGTTTTCCCCTTCTCTCTAGTAGGCTAATTAAGATGTGGATTTGGGGAGGGGAACCTGATCAGACCCGTTTTCCCGGAGCAGCAGTTGGAATCCCACAGCATCTGTGGTCATATACACAAACTATGCACGCGGTCAGGTCAGGGGAAGACTAAGCTTTCCCCAGCCGTGCAGACGCCCCGCCTGTGTGTGTTGTGTCTGTACATCGGTGTAACTGCTTCTGATGAGTGTGGCTCTCAACATATGCCAGGTTCTTGAGCGCAGCACACGGGTTCAGCACCATCGCTCTCGGACAGCGCCCTGCAGCCCGAGCTTTCTGCTTTATTTCAGCTTTTCAGCTTTCAAAATATCCACTTTACAAGTTGGAAATAAAAACACGCCTTGTGTTTTTACAGTGTCAAGTTTCTCCAAAACAACAGCAAGGTTCCGAATAAATAGAAATAAACAAATAAATAATTAAAAACGAATAACCCATAATAAAGCGTATAATGAAGTGCACAGTAAAGGGGTGGGGTGTTTTCTTCAGTCTCAGAACCATCCTCCTCCAGAGATTTTTAAAACATCTGAATGGTTTCTGTCTGCTAGCGCGTGAACTGGCACCAGAGCAATGCATGACAACCCTACGGGTTTAGACCCGCTGTGTATTCTCTGATAGTGCGTGTATAGTCAATGCAGAAAGTTTTAAAGCATAAGAGTATTTGAGAGCGTGTACGGTTTATGAATGACAATTCATACCAACACCAACAAGACATAGCCCTTTCTCGCCCTCATCAACCACTCTCGGCAGATTCTGATGGTGTGCACACAGACTCGCGGATTAATCTGGCAGCTGTCTCACAGCAGACAACAATGAGATTGATGCCAGCCAAAACAGAGAGATCGCGCACGGAAGATCATTGAAATGGCAGCACAGAGCAGAAACCTGACAGCCACTGACAACCCGGAACGAAATCCTCTAAATCAGAAGCAGGCGGAACGTTCTTTCAGCCATGCAGCACGCGCTCCGCCGCCGATGAGCAGCGCTGTTAATTCAAGAACACAAGCGTAAAATGTGGAATAAAGAAAGCGCGTGGTGTAACTAAGTTTACAAATATGTAGGGAATCAGTTCGCCTTGTCTTATTCATTTTGCTGCTCCCAAATTACGATTTGTCATTTGCATGTGCCGTTTATGCAATAAGACATCTAAACGTCGCCCATAATTTAGAAGAGGCAGCTCTTAAAGTTTATGTTATAATGATCAGCCTCACGAATTATTTTTTTATTAACATATGATATATTATTTTGGTATATAATACAATGATATTCAAACTATTGTAACTAAGTTTCAATATAGGCTACTATTTTGAGGCACTCTGGTGTATATTCTATTCTATAAAATTCAGAGGTTTTTTTAACTGTAAGTTGGAAATTGGATTTACTGAAACACCTTTTTTTCCTCATCACATTTAGCATGCCAATGTCCAACCTAATATGAATGCACACTGCCAGTAGGCCTGCCAATTGCTTTAGCTCTGATTGATACAGGAAGTGATGCAATTAGGTCATGTGATTTGCCAGAAGGGGAGACATTAAATGAATAGTTGTGCCTGTGTTTGGACTTTCTTTCATCATCATTGTGCAAAGGCCATGAGATTCTTCAGAGCCAGGCGTGATGGGAATAAATGATTGAATAGTGCATAATATTCAAGCAGCTAAAGACAGAGAAAGCTTTTCGGAACACTAATCATATTTAATCTAAGTTGCATGAACAGACTTTGACCTACAGGTCAAATTGGCAAGACCTTACCAAAGCTTATCTGCTATAGGCCCTGCTCACAGATTTGTTTGACATTGCTTCCTATAGTGGTTTCACATGGCTATGTCACATTTATAGGACGCAATTGTAATAGTATATTTTCTCTTTTGATTCAACCCTCAGAGGATGAGTGGGTGTGAGGTGGTTTGTCTGTCTGTCTGTGTGTGTGTGTGTGTGTGTGTGTGTGTGTGTGTGTGTGTGTGTGTGTGTGTGTGTGTGTGTGTGTGTGTGTGTGTGTGTGTGTGTGTGTGTGTGTGTGTGTGTGTGTGTGTGTGTGTGTGTGTGTGTGTGTGTGTGTGTGTGTGTGTGTGTGTGTTCCTCTCAAAGGCAGAGACGCTCTGCTAAGAGTAAAGAGGGAATTCTGTTACATTCACAGAACAAAAGTACATCTTTCACAGCACAGCTTCACTAAACTCCCAGCAGCCCTTCCCACAGAGCGGCCAATCTGTTTCCATTAGCTGAGCAGGTACAGGCAACAATTAAAGCAGATAAAAACATGATGTGCTAAGTGACTCTGATGATTAGTCTGTTATTAAGATAATGTGTGTTTCGTGGCATCAGTAATCCACAGGGAGAAAGAATTCACCACACTGACATCACACAGCACCGCAGAGAGAACATTAACAGTTGAGTGCTGCTGTAACTTCACCTCCGAAATCCTCTTCAGCAAAACGAGGAACACACAGAGAACAGCCACATAGTTTTAACACAACAAATGACAGAAATCCCTATTATACAGACTAAGTGTTGATAGAAGTGTTTAGCTATTAGCTACATTCTAAAATCACAAACTGCATTTTAATGTATTTTCATTTAGGATGGATTCATTTAAACATATTTTGGGAAAACGTCCCTCTGCGGCTCATAGTCTCTAAATTAAAATATTCCCATCCCTATTAAAACAAACACATTGTAGTGTATTTTGTTAATTCAGGTTTACTTATTTGGTTTCTTATTTGTCCAAAAAATCACCGACCACTACACAACATAACAATATGATTAATAATTACCTTATTAAAGAGGCATATTAATTGCTGTGAAAAAAGGCCATCTTAAAGGTACACCCTTTGTACCACCCACCCATAAATGATGCATATTAGTTACCTTTAAAGAGATAATTCACACAGCCTTGACCCAATCTTGTAATGCATTATTTGTCTGCAAAAGACAAAAATAAATAAATACATTTTGTGTTCCAAGGAAGAAAGTCGTGCATGTTTGGAATGACATGAAGGTGAGTAAATGATGACAGGATTCTTATCCCTTTAAGGATACATATTTGGTACTTTTTGTATTCTAATATGCAGCTTTAATAAGTGAAATACTAAATACTTTAATAAGGAAATACTGAAATATTAATCATTTAAGAAGTAAATAAAATACTATGAGAATACTGAGCGTTTAAGTTCTGTTAGTGCTTAAACTGTTTTGTTGGGGCTGTGTTTACGTGTTTCTATGTTTTTATGTAATGTGTTTGCTTAAGGCTGTAAGTGACTGTTGCAGGTAGGAGGAAGAGCTATAACATTTTCTTCCATTCTACAAAAAGAAGCAGAGTTCAACTGTTGCACAAGGCCAGTAAAAAGACACAGCATGAACCCCAGCATGGGTAAATACAACAGGACACCATTAGTGACTTTGAGGAGGAAGTTTTGGAGAACAGGAATAACAGAGCACACCGTGTCTCCGGAAAGACAAAGAGCAGGAGTGCAGGGACTGTAAATATTTGACTGAATTTCAGTTGCATCAGTCAGTGCAAAATATTTCCACTGTTGACAGCACCAGCTAACTGCTTCATAACGGGTTTCTAAAGCAAAAGGTAGCACACATCAAAATGTCCAGTCAAACTCATATGAGCTAGTGTGTGTGAGGGGAATTGCCTATAAACGCACTCACTGGTACTTTGGCCTTCTTTGCCTCCCTTGCATTTCCAGCCTCCATCTCTCTCTTTCTCTGATGTGGTTACGTTAAATTAGATTTCCTGTAGCATAGCTGATCTAGTTGGACATAACTTGCCTTCGGGGAATGCCAGTATTACCCAACATGCATCTCTCAGGGGAGCAGTCATGAGCATGTCAGTGGTGGTGGTTTCTAGGTGTGGAGAGAAAGAGAGAAAATAGATCTAGTTGAGCAACTGTAAGACAGGTATGATGCAAACGCTACAATGCATCTTGACTTTCTTGACAAAATGTTTTTCTGTCAACTATAAATATTGTTGAATGTCTATCTAATTCTGTTTTTATGGCTGTGTATTTGTCTGGTTTGTGCTTGTCCTGAAGTTGGCTGATGTAATTCTTGGTCAACTCGCCTGTCTGTTTCAGTTTAATGAGGTGATGGAGACGCAGAATAGATGTGGGTTTGTTCAAATATACACCAGCTCACATCACAGTAGACATTGGTCTGTCTCCCTGTTACCTTCCATTTCAGACACACTGAGAAGCACACACGCATGCTGTAAGTACACAAAACTGCCATAAAGTAAGACATTTTGCAATACTATAATATAAATACTCTGGTATCCCAATTATTGTTAAGGACGAGGAGTGGTGTGAGGTTACTGGCAGATAAATGAATTTAAATGACAATCACAGAGCTGTATACCTGTAGAGTTCATCTGAGATCTTCTGACACTTCAGTGCCACAGAAGACATATGTGTGTATCTGCGTGAGAGAAGACATTTGATTGACAGAGGCTAAACGCAGCCTGACTTCCTCTCACAAACAACCCTATTTATAGTAGCACTCTCACCTCCGCTTGGATTCGTGTTTTCCAACAGCGCTTCAGTCTTTCTTATTTTCCCAAATAAAATGAAGCTCATTAAGAGGTTGCTTTCACACTGGAGGATTGCGTGATCTTCAGAGAGCATTCTCTCCATAACGGTTGGAATCTGAGACGGGGACAATTATGCTACACCAGACTGAGTTAATGGTAGAATTACACCAGGAGCTCAAATGGCATTTTGATTGCAACAAGAGGTGTTTCTGATCACGCTTCAGCTGAACACTGTGTCAAACGTATGCTTTATCAGAGATAAAGAGAGAGATATAGAGAAAGACAAATACAGAGATTACTATGGGTCATCTTCCTGTAGTCTGCAGTGAGAGCAATGCATCTTTCAGAGTCTTCTAACCCATTTGATTTCATTTTCCCCAGCCCTTGTTAATGGCCAGAATGGTCTTACCCTTTTCTAATGTGATTTACAGCAAACTGCATAGACATTGTTTACATCTTAATATAATTTATGAGGTTCCAGTAGTCCTTGTTATTTCATTTTCATTTATGATTTATTGTATTAAAACAATACAGTTTTTTACAGTTCCCTGCAATAGACTGATAAAATTTTTGGAAAATTGAAAATCCAGTATGCATTCAAAATGATCAGCATTGTCATTGGTATTTACCAGAGTTTGAATCAACAAAGGGTCAAAACATTTTAAACTGAATTCAAAATGTGAAATTAAGTGTATTTGTGTTAGGTTACAAACTGCAGCTTATCTTCAAAACATGGAATTAGAATATCCATAATTTATGGACATCAGGGTTTAGAATGATATTCTCAGAGCACTTCATTTTCTTATGATTTACATGTTAAGCATTAACAATGAATAAATGAAAAAAAGTGAAAACTTTCTTCTCTAAAAGCAGGAAAATGCTTAAATTAAACATCATACCAGGCTCTGAAGTCTGTGTAAACTATAGACTTGTAAAAATGTAGTAAAAACTTTTATTAATACTTTTTCATGATATGGGAGACCGAGTGATTGGCATCACTGCGACTTGAGTGAATTTGCTCTCATCTTTCATCACTCTCTGCACAGCATTTCATACTTTATAATGTCTGTCCTGCTGTCAACTGTATACCACACTACACATCATCGCTCTACGTGACTCCAAATGAAATCCCAATGTCTCCAGACTGCTTAAGCAGTAGACTTCATGGGGAATGAGGGAGATTAGCGGGGAGAAAAAGGGGCCAGAATGGCGGGCCACAAATCAATAGCTGCTTCACAGATGAGCAGAATTTATACCTCTGTAAATAGAGTTGAGTCTAGTGGACAGTAATCAGATTAAGACTTCTGTGCTGCTGCTACTACTGAAGCAGCAGCTGAGGAGCACAGTAAACATACTCAGAGAGATAGAAGGACCCAGGGCAAACTTTTGTGATAGAGGAGGAATACAAGATTGCCCAAGGCAAGAAAAGCAAAATGTGCATGGCTCAGGTCCCAGAACTAGAAGATGCTAGACTTTATGCTGGGGTGTTTTCTTACTTCTCTTCTTTACTCAGAGCGAAGTCACTGCTCATTAGGCTGGACAGATGCTGGGGAGACGGGGCACAAGGGATGTTGTTACTGTTGGGCTGCTTTGATTCAGGGTACAGTAACTGTGGGCAGGGATTTAATCAAGAGTCCTCCTGAACTACACCAACAACAGGGACTTTGGGTGTGGGGTGTAAACACTTTAAACATCTTAAACACTACCCCGTTGCCAGCCAAGATGCAACCCTGACAGACAAACCATCTGGGCAATACTCAAAGTGTTAAGATCTGTACACCCCATCATTTATGTAACTTCACCAAATCCACAATCTACTCCCTGCAGTGTGTTGGAGATGCAGGTTAGCTTTCTGTTTGTACTGGCACTGCAGTGTAATCTACAGGGCAACATGAACCAGCTGAGCCAAAAGACAGTGAACACTCCATCAGAATAAATGCCAGTGGGTCCTTGTCTCCTCTTGCAGTTAAATGTCATTTTTTTACGTTCTTCTCCTCTCTCTCACCTCTATCCGTTCTCCCTTTGCCTCTCTCTCCTCCCATTTCTGACAGTTGCTCAAAGCTGTGATTATCATGCCACTAAAATCAATGACATTCAGGAGAGCCTGTCCTGCAGGAAAGGTCACACTTTCTCTGTTCCTCATATATATAAAGGGAGAGATAATTCTATTAATTAAACAGATAGCACTCATGACAAATGACCAAACACTAAACATGTAGAAATGCATAACTGCCCAGATCACATACTTTAAAGGGAACTAGAAAAGCCTTAAGAGAATCTGTCAATATGCACAGCAAATGGGTTGTCAGATGTGGATTACTGAACAATCTGCTCTTAAATCCTCTGCAGGTCAGAACCGCTTTGAAGATAAGGGTCTATTAGTGGAAGAATGCAAAACCTCAGCTGACTAAATCAATACATAATGAACACACTGGCCTCCTAAGAATACTACTGACTCTAAATGAACACAACCATTTATATCAAGACAGTGACCACAGGCAGAGTAGGCTTAGACTGCAATCCTAAACATTTACCATTTCACAACAGGCAAAATAAAAAATAAAACTTGGTTCCCTTTAATTAATGAGCTAGAATCTCATTTAAATTGACCACACGAAATGAAAGTAAAAAGGAACAACAGGAAAATTCAACAAAGGAAATGCATTCTGGTCGGCGTCAATAGCCTTGTGGGCAGTGTCCCGACATATAGCAGCACTGTTGTGCTTCGGGTGTCCCGAGTTAGAGTCCCGGCTCGCGGACCTTTCCCTCTCTCTCCCACTTCGCTTCCTGTCCTCTCTACACTGTCCTATCAAATTAAAGGCAAAAACACAAAAACTAAATCTAAAGAAAAAAGGAAATAGCCAGCAGCCATATCACCCTGCAGCCCTAGACTGGTTGCCCACTGAAGCTAAGCAGGGTTGAGCCTGGTCAGTATCTGGATGGGAGACCTCCTGGGAAAAACTAGGTTGCTGTTGGAAGAGGTGTTAGTGAGACCAGCAGGGGGTGCTCACCTGGGTCTTTCGGATGAGACACTAAACCGAGGTCCTGACTCTCTGTGGTCATTAAAAATCCCAAAAGGTATAACTCCGGCATCCTGGGCAAATTTGCCCATTGGCCTCTGACCATCATGGCCTCCTAATCGTCCCCATACACTGATTGACTTCATCACTCGGTCTCCTCTCCACCAGTAAGCTGGTGTGTGGTGGGCGTTCTGGCACAATATGGCTGCCGTCGCATCATTCAGGTGGTTGCTGCACACTGGTGGTGGATGAGGAGATTCCCCCTTCTATGTAAAGCGCTTTGAGTGCCTAGAAAAGCGCTATATAAATGTAATGGATTAAATGCAATCTGGTATGTGTTTTTTCCACCCTGGAGCATTATGCAAGCAGTAAGGTACAAGACCAATCAGCACCAGGGACTTGAAGTATCAGTTTTATAATAAATATTAAGAAATATATTACTTAAAAAACAATTTCTTAAAGAGGTTAGGGAAATCAATCAGTCAGTCAGTCAGTCCGTCTGTCTGCGTCCTGTTTGCTAACAAACATTCAAATTCAAACAAAATTCAGGAACTGAATTGGAAATTAATTCTGAATTAAGTCAAACTGATCCATCCCTCCAGTACAATCAAATACACCTGCATTTCTGACATGCACTGACAAACTCATGCTATTTTTTGGTTAATAAAAAAAAAAAATGTGTTAGTCAAGGAAGATTTCTCACTCCTAAAGCAAGATTTATGAGCCACAACAGCCACAATAGGGGGCTGAGCCTCCCTAAACCTGAAATCCTGGAATCACCCCTGGATTAGGCCTAATTTCCATGCGGAAGGTCAAAATAAATCCCATGTCATGCACAATACACAAGGCAACAGAATCCTAAGTCAAGTTCTACATTATTAGAGACGTAAATTATTAAGACTGTTATCCTGCTAGCAGTGTTGATGCAAACTATACGGTATAAGGGTTTGTAATTTAAGCAGTAAAAGAAAACTCATCTTTCACAGCATTGTGCATCTGGAATTGCTATCATTGATCAGCGCATACCTAGACACTTTCTTTATGAGTCAATTCTTCACCAGCTTAGGAGACTTAAAAAAAACCTTGGATGTTTAAGAATTAAATATTCGGTGCTTGTACAGTTTCTCTAGTTCTCTGTGGACTTCTTAGAGTGGAAGCATGTTGATTTAAGAGAAACATTAAATGCAATACCTTGAATTATCTAAATAATTCACACCAGTTCTGTATTAAAGAATTCTGTACGTGCAAGTTTGGGTATTTTGAGATTTCTAAGAGCACCTGAGGATGAACTCTGCGGGGGACTGAGAATGAGAGTGTGCTACACAGTTTTGTGTGTGTCCATGGTCAGTTTCACACGAGCATTAAGGGTTCATTAGTTCAGTTCATTCTAATGTTGATTCTTGATGACACATCAAACAAGCCTGTGATTCGTTCTGAGAGCTGCCGTACCATGTGATGTTTGTTCCGATCATGTCTAGAGATTTCAAGAAAGAAAAAAAGTGCTTCTCTCTGGCATAAGCAGTAAGTAGCACCACACCTGATCTCAGAGCTCTAAATGATTGTGTCAGCACTGTCTGCACCTATCATCAACACACATCACTGCTGCCTCTCTACTCAGCAGAATCATCTTTCCACAGCCATTAAACAACCCTGGCAAAGAGAGTTCAGAGGTCCAGCACATCCAACCTACGTTATTTAAAGCATTTTATCTGACTGGGGCTAGCGAAAAATCTCCAGTTAACACTGTCTAAAAATAAAACCTCTCCATCATTCTGCACATTCGAATTTGTGATTTTTTAGTTAAAAGAAAATAGACTTTATTCATTCAAATATGCAGAGCAGAGCAGGCAAATCTTCGAGGGTGTTAGCATTCAATTAAGTCTGCACTCTGCAAAACTACAAAGCACATCAACAAAGAAGGCATTGACACTCGGATTTCTCTTCTATTTACTATTCTTCTTCAAACTGTCTACAGCATTATACATTCATTTATATTTTCTAGTACTGAAGATCATGCATTATATTTTTATTTAATTAATTTATCAACGTATTTATTTTAAAAGCAATCATCAAATGTTCAAACACAGTTTCACCAGAGATCAATGTTTTTATACTCAATGTACCCTCCTGAAGATAAACTAGGAATAAGAGGACTCCTTTGTTGGACACTGGGCAAATGAAAACCACTTGAAAAAGTAAAAAGAAGAGCGAAGAGAGAAATATATCTTCCTCTCAAATATTCTGCTTTCCAAAACATGAGCAGAATGATAAAGAATGTAGAGCTTCTAAAGCGAGGCTAGGAGATAGATCAGCACAATGTCATTCAGTCATGTAAAGTGTTTATCACGTATAAAGCAGACGACACCAGTAATGGAAATCTCACCAGTGCTGAATGAAGTATATCACTCCTGTAGTTATAAACCTTTGCATTTAAAGTACAGATACCTTGATGAAATAAAGCTTACATTTCTACTTGAGCAAAGTACAGAAGCGTGTTTGCTTTTGAATGGACTAAAGTATCAAATGTAAAGGTACTGAGTGTGATTGTTTATTATTTTTCTTATTTATTTTTTATGCTCCATTTATTGATTATTTTTTATTAAAAAGTATTTTTAATTAAATATTTCCGAAATATGTTATTTTAAATAAAATATTTCAGCTGATTATAAGGTATACCCCTATGAACCCATATTAATTTATTTTGCAATTAACCAAATTATTTTGTAGCTTTTGATCAAACCTGCAAAGGAGTTTTGAGGCATACTTTTCGGCACAAAACTGTTTTGATTTATGTATATCTTTGTCATGTTTGAACACTGTCAGAACACTGCTGAATTTCAATGAGCCTGAGGTCACTTATTTTTATAGGCCATTATAGGATTTCTTCTGTTTGATCCCTTCTGTTTTTGATTTCATATTTTGGGCTTCAGATGACAAACAGATGCTCTAATGTTTCAGTGTAAAACTTCTCCATTTTAGCACACCATTACACTCCCTCCACAATTAATGACAGCTGAGATGAAGCTTTTCTTACTGATATCGAGCTTTATATTTTCTTTGAATATAATGCTTTGTACCTTGACCAAATGTTCAGTTGCTGCTGTGTTTTGTCTCGCCACAAACCCTTGTTTTAGTGCAGCTGTGGGTACATTATTTATTGTTTTGGAGAGCAGTGGTTTCCACTACAGTTATCTCTCACGTACAATATTCTGGCAGCAGTTCTGATGTTTTTCCACCTGTCAGCTATCTGTCTGATGGTACACTGATCAAGCCCCAGTCTTTAGATATTCTTTTGTAAGGCTTTCAAATCTTGGGAGCTTCAACAACTCTTCCCTGGGGTGGTCTAAAATGTTTTTTTTTCCCTTCAACCATTTTACACTCAAAGCAAAAATCGGTTCAAAAACGTATAGGTAAAAAAAACAAAAAAACAACATAAATTTCCATATGGCAAACCTACTGGACATCTGATTCCAATTACTGTCTTTTTAATTTTGTAGCTTCTATTTTGACATCATACTATGCAATCATACAGTGCACCACTGGAACTGTGTCTAATTGGCAATATTGAATGAACAGAAGATGCTGCATTTATAGACCAACACTCAGCTCGTAGTTGTGCATTGACAAGACAAGTACATGAATTCTGAAAAGAGTTTGTTGTGAATGAGGCTCGTTATTGTAATTACTGGAGACAGTCTCACGATATTGTGGAAAAAAGAAGTGTGGTTTACAGTGGACAATAGAAATCCATGTTATCTGATAAGCGACGTGACACAGTAAGAGATGTTTGTTCAGTTCAGCTGATGGTTGATTGCACATGTGTGTTGATGCATGTGCTCCTTAAAATGGGGAATAGGTGCTCTAGGGGCATGTGGAGAGATATGGGACCTCTGTAAAAACTGTTGGCCTGATTAAGTCAATCCTTGTAAAATTCTTGAAACACACACACACGCATTCACTCATTCAAGTGCAAGAATGAAGACTGCATGCTCCGCTGGCTTTGAGATGGAGTGAGGGAAAGAGTGATGAGGAGAGAGAGGGCATGGGAATGAAACGATAGTGAGAGATTCAGGAAAGAGAATGAAAACGTTACAAAGACATTCCTGCGCTTTCAAAGCCACTTGTGCAAGGATGCATGAGCTCTCTCACATATGCACACATAAAGACACAAGTTGAAAATATAGTATATAAAATCACATTTAATGCAGTTATGTTTTTGGTCACATTATAAAACGAATGGGCACAAACTGTCAGAACTTGCAAGGATATCTTGTAGATTACTTCAAAATAACCTACAAGTAAATGTCCAATAACAGTTGTAAATTATGTTGTCTCTGATACTATAAAGCTAGAAGATAAAATCATGAAAAACTGTAGATGTGTTTTAAAAATCATTTAGATAATTAAAAAAAATGAATAAATAAAATGACTTAATTATTTGTCCTGGGCTTTACTCTTTAAAAAAAACTATATGGCTGCTTTCAGCTAGGAGTCCAGCTTACAGCAAACCAGCACAGACCGGATTTAGCTGGTTCCCTTTCAGCAGAACAAACAGATCAAGCCAATAAATGAGATGTTACCTCTGTCTACACAGCTTGATCTTGTCTCTGTTTAATGAAGTTAACTTTCATTTCACTTGAATTTAATTATATTTGATTCATTATAGTCAAGGCCATAAAGAAGACATTGCCGAAGCGTACGTGTTAATATCAGAAGGGAATATTCTCTCATGCAAACAGACCACAGGGTAGAGAATAAGATCTGAGGGAGTTTATAATGAGGTTAGGCAGACCAGCACTCCTGTGTGGACATGAAGAGATGTCTCAACTAAATCACTGTGTGTATAGTAAGAGTAATACACTCTGGTCTCTCATTAGTTCAGTGTGAATACTAAGCTTGATGAACTGAGTACAGCAGGACAGGAGGAGAGAGAGAGAGAGAGAGAGAGAGAGAGAGAGAGAGAGAGAGAGAGAGAGAGAGAGAGAGAGAGAGAGAGAGAGAGAGAGAGAGAGAGAGAGAGAGAGAGAGAGAGAGAGAGAGAGAGAGAGAGACCGACCAAAATCACAGACGTTAAGCAGAATAGCAAATATCAAAAGTACCATTCTTCAAAAACTAAAACTTTACTAAAAACCCTTTAGGCCCACTACTGAGACAGTTATCTAACACGTTTTTTTATTTTGTTTCATTGTGTGTTTAGTGAAATGCATCCATCCAAACTATAATGAAAAGCTCCTGACTCATGCTGGTGTGAGAAACCAGTTCCAGTCAGGAATAGATGTCCATAAGTTATCTAACAAGTCAAATGATAGGCTCATTAAGCTCATACATCACAGACACACATAACACATTCTGTTTCCCTTCACTTGCTCACACACTGCTTTCAAACGAGATAGATAGATGAGGTAAAGTACTGCTGCTGAGTTCAGCCTCCATCAGTTCAGTCATGCTTTGTTAATTTGAGAACAGCTGAATCTGCTGTTGTTGAATCTAGATTACATGAGCATGGGATTACGTTGAGTTTGGTTTAGTTGACACTGAATTCGTTGTATCTGGTGTGTTTCTTGTGCACATTATTGTAGCTGCAGGCCCAAGGCAGAGCCTGTCTCAATAAAACAACTGATAATAAAAATGATTTGCAATAGCTAACTGAATTGCTGACAAAGTAAATGACTTTTTCTCAGTTTCCTTGCTGACTTTTTCTGTTAATGTTTATCAATGTAATAAAAGCTTTTTGAAGTATCCCTCTAAATTAACTTTATAGGGTTGATCTAAACCAAAACCGTAAACTAAAAGAGTCACTACTGACTAAAATGTGCCTTGAGTGGTACTGTAGAGTTGATTCAGAGCGAGGTTTATTAGACCTGAGAGCGAGGGAAAATTGGTTTAGAGAAACAGATGTGATCTAATATACATCTCTCTCGCTCTCTAAATTGGATCATATAAGAAGCTTCTTAGAAGTAACAGAACTACTGTATCTTTACATGGTAAACAGAGAAAGTCTTTGAGCTTCTGCTTTTAACATTTTCTTAATGAAACAAAAATCAGATGACTTAAAGACTGGACCACTTTTTTCTCCCCTCAACCCATAATAGCTAGCGAGTATATTTACTTTCATTAGTTCAACTAAAAACTTTTCACTTACAAATGGCATATATTTTTAGTCTGATGGTGGCCATGCTTGGAAAACTTTTCCAAACTTTAATGTCCAATTAGTTTCTCTATGGATCTGACTGCAGCTGGCTTACTATGAGAATGAGCCGTCCTGCCTGCTGCTGGAATACTAACATGCTGTAGGACGCATTCATGCATGCACACGCTGGTTCTCATTTGAATATTGTAGAGAAAGATCGGCTTTATATACAGCCACAGAGTTCTACATCTCACCCTCTTCTGCTTCTCTCTGTATGCTCTCCCTCCACTTTTTATATTTCCACCCATTTAAGTTATTATGTAACACTCTCAGTAGCTCTAAGTGCAGTGTGTTCTCTGTTTAAGAGGTGTGTGTTTGTATTAGGATCATTATTCACCAACAAAAGACAGAGAGGTCTCAGAGCAGGTGATTAGATGTGAAAGAGAAAGATGAGTGTGTGTGAGAGAGATAAATAATTAAACTAATCAAAAACAAAGCAGTTGCATCTAAATGGAAAGTTAAGCTAACGTAATACAATGATTAACATCCTTTTTTTCCGATGAACAAGAACACAGTTAAGTGTCTAAGAGAGAAGGGCATGCAAAACATCATTTCAGTTGGGCTTAGCAATCCCTTCCTGGCAGCAAAAAGCAACCAAAATAGTTTTTAAAAACCATAAAGCTGAAATTGTGACCCCTTTCATGCGCTTCAGTTGAGCATATAACATTCCAGCATACAGTAGGAGAAGATCAAATTATGCAAATATACAGACACTCTTTAAATAGGTGCTTTGGATAACAAATGGTCCTCGCTGGAACCATTACCGCTCTGAGAACCGTACGCAAAACACGGTTCTTTACAGATCTGAGGGGTTCTTGGCATCGCAAACACGGTTCTTAGGTACTTTAAAGAGTTCTTGCAACAAAAAAGATTGAACTGTTTCTTTGATCAGTATATACTGTTATTCTACAGACTTTTCCCTGTGCTTTAATTCTGTTTGACATGTCCATTTGTCCTGGTTATTATTAACAATGTTGTGACACGCAAAATCATATCAAAGATTTTCTCTCTTGACTTCTTTGAAAAAGTCATGCGTCTGCTTAATTTCAACAATTACAAATACTGATTAAACAAATAAGCTGCAAGAGCCTGTTATGAATCTATAATAGTGTTTCTTAATGTGACAGTCTTACTAAATCTAGTGTTTTTTTTTTTGTTATACTAATTAATTTACAGATTCACCCCAAAATGAACATTGCAACAATTTACTCATCATCACGTCATACCTGTAAATATTTTTGTCTTCTGTGTATAACAAATGGAGATATTTGAAGAATGCTAAGTTTTGGTCACCACTGACTATGAAAAAAAAAAAACACAAAGATGTATTTCTCAAAACCGCTTTTGTTGTTGCACTGCAGACAGAAGGTCAAATAGGTTTGCCATGACATGATGGTCAGTAAATAATGGCAGAATTCGTTTTTCTGAGTGAACAACTTCTTTAACAACAGCACGGCAATCAAGTAAACCAAAATCAAGATGAAAAAAGTCTTGTGTCTTTAATCACCCTGAAGTGGATTAGACACGAAGCATGTAGTTTAGTTCAAATTACTTTATTATGCAAAATAAGAGACTGCAGAGTCAAATGAGGGCCATGAAATTAGCAGAGCTGTGTCGTAAATGAGTTGCTGGGGAAACGGTCGATTAGACCTCTACAGTTAAGTGACCATTACGTCAAACTATATGACCCCAGAATGCCACAACTGACCAATCAGAATTAAGTATTCCAGAGAGCGGAGTAATTAGCATAACTATAGCAAAAAATATAACAAAAGCTACGTTTCTCAACTTTTATTACTAACACTCAAGGGGTACCCAGACTTTAGGGATTCAAGGATGATATGAAATTTGAATCACCATCCTCATAAAAAAATGGAGGGTTTCACTGCTGCATGTATTTTATACCATACCACATCAGTTCAGGCCTTTTACTCTTTAACATATCTGGATGTGTTTTGTTTGAATAATCAAATTCTGAGGTTCCTTTAGTGCTTTTCCAACTCGAGAGCCACAATAACTGTGTTAAAGGCACATTAAAAGATGGCTACCATCTAAATATTTGATATTTATTTTGTGTTCTTCTGAAAAATTATATTTATGTATTTCACATAACCTAATCCCTGCTTTATTTCAGCTGGATCTCTCACTTGTATATAAAACATATTTATGCTTGATTCTATTTACAGGTATATTCAATACTGTTCATAACAGTGCTACTCACTGGCACACATACCAATTTGAAAGTTATATTTTATAGCTTTTACAGAATAATATTTTTATTAAGGTACGGTTTTCTTTACTACCTTACTACTTGTTTGTAATTGATTAAAAAAAGTTTACTTTGCTCTAAAAAGCCACAAAAAACAACAAAAATCTCATGATTATTAAAAGTTGATAAAAAAGATAACCATGCATTGTGTATGATATGACAGATAATCAGCGAAGCATATTATGATGAATTCAGATTACATCCAATTTCAGGGTCATGTGTCCAATTAACTAATCAGGCCAATGTAAATATTTATAAACAGACCATAATGTATGAGCAAACGCTGTATGGATATTTCCTGTACAGTCTCGGTAGCTTTATTAGACAAGTATGTACTGAAAATTATAACTGACAACAGCAGAGAAGAACCGGAAAACGACCAGTTTAGGAAAACCAGTCTGCGAACACACACACACCATTTCAGAGGGAAACAAACCAATAAATGTAAAACATTCCATATCTGTTAGAGAATCATGTGATAGCTATGTAATTACATACATAATGGCTACACGCTGTGCCGATGGGTTTTTAGCAATAGTAAATGGGCCGGATCATTAGCAGCATGTTTTGCTGTAGTCATCCCCATTAACCTCAGCCCACTCTGTTTATCTGCCACATTATACAATTAAGGGGAGCATTGCATAACAGCCTTTCTCTTTCAGAAAACACCCATCATTAAATCTACTCTCTCACAAAGCCTAGCTATGCATGTGTGCACTTGATCGCTCAGAAAAATGCCACCACACACACGCAGTGCCCACTTACACTGCGATGCAGCTCTCTCAGAGCCTCTGTGCGGAGCACTGAGCACTTTATGCAACAGCAGTTCTGGAGAGCGAGAGCAGAGTTAGTGTAGGTGATGATAATGCTCAGCAGGGCCTGTAATCATGTAGGTATCTGTGCTTTGTTTCTGCACAAAATGACTGAGATCAGCTTTATGGGGAGGACTCTGATCACTCATGGTCTGTGCCTGCTGCTGTCAGGGTCAACCTCACAGGTTAACATGCAGTGAGTTATGATTTCATCGCTGCGGTCCCAGCCCT
Organism: Ptychobarbus kaznakovi; assembly: GCA_027422405.1. Taxonomy (NCBI): domain Eukaryota; kingdom Metazoa; phylum Chordata; class Actinopteri; order Cypriniformes; family Cyprinidae; genus Ptychobarbus; species Ptychobarbus kaznakovi. Next base: position 16,355,421 of record CM049798.1, read on the forward strand.
CTTTACTCATTCACAGCATCGATACTGATATTTGAGATGCGAGACTTGCAAGAAAAGCAGAGAGTCAGCAAAGTTGAAATTAAACACGCTAGGTCAATGCCGAACAAATGTCCTGCTAGACAGGTGGAATTTCTCAGAGCCTTTAGGGAAGCGTGTATAATCGCTTTCTCAATATAAACAGTGAACGCTGCTGTGGCTCCCAGCCCTTCAGGGACGTTCTGTCATAGCTCAGTCTGGGGGAATAGCAATCGGCATCATTTCACATGGCAGGAATGGATTTCTCTGTGCTGCATTAAAACTCTCCATATCTGTCAGGATGACACTGATTAGCCAGCCAAAGTCTTTCTATCAAGGAGGTCTATCACACCCGAAGAAAGCTATTTCAATAGCAATTGCTTCAGTGGCAATTGCTTGGCTGAATATATTAAGAGAGAAAGGGTTTGGTGTTGATATTACTCAATAAGATGTTTTGACAAAAAAAGTATCTTATGCTCACCAAGCATTTATTTGATCAAAAGTACAGTAAAGATAGTAATAATGTACAATGTATTACCACTTAAAATAACTGTTTTCTATTTTAAAATGTATTTTATTCCATGTGATGGCAAGGCAGAATCTTCCGAAGTCATTACTCCAGTCTTCAGTGCCACATGATCCTTCAAAAATCATTCTAATATACTGATTTGGTGTTCAATAAATATTTCTTATTATCATTAAAGATCTATTACCTATTTACAATTCACATTTTGCTTTTAAATAATAAAATGAAATAATTTAAAATATACTGTATATTTTGTCTAAATATAATTTATTCTGCTGGTGAAAAGTTATTATCGGTTGAGAAATATGTTATGGCACCAGAATGGTGTAGTTACAGCATATGCCAGCAGGGGCTAACTACCTCATGGGAACCTGCCAAACCATGACCTCTTGGTATGTATGTGTGCAGCAGAATGCTGTAAGGCAACAGTCCTTCCTCGCTCCATCCTCTCATGAGTCTTTCTCTTTTAATGAGCCCTCTGCTGTCTTGAATCTACACCAGCAATTAGCCACCACACAGTTTTCACTGAATGGAGCCTAAAGCACAGAAAGTTCTCACATATCTTATTCCATGTTGCTTCTACAGCCTCATATTAGCTAATTTGGCAGTTCCTTACATTTATGCATACATGATGAAGTGTTTCTGGGCATGTGTCCTTACACAAGTGTGTGTTTTATGCCATGAAACTGATATTTGTAACAGTTATGTCATCTGGTGTCACCCCTCTGTGCACACCAGAGAGAGCTCATAATTACAGGACTGGTCCGCAAAACAGAGACTTTTATTATTTTGTTATCCCATTTAATCAGTGTGAGGACTTTCCTGATATGATACATCTAAAAAAAATGTAATATGGTGAAAAAGTTCTGTAACAGTGTACATTTTTTCTTGTAACATTTCAAAATGTGAAATTTTCATATATTTTAGATTCATTACATGTAAAGTAAAACACTTCAAAGGTGTTTTTGTTTTAATTTTGATGATTAGAGCTTACAGCTAATGAAAGTCAAAAAATCAGTATCTCAAAATATTACAATATTTACATTTGAGTTTCAATAAATGACCATCCATACAGTATACATTCTAGGTATTTATTGTTCTTTGTAACCACAATAATGGGGAACACTGCTGACTTGGCAATGGTCCAGATGACGATCATTGACACCCTCCACAAATAGAGTAAGTAACAGAGGGTCATTACTGAAAGGGGTGGCTCTTCACAGAGTGCTGTATCAAAGCATATTAAATGTAAAGTTGACTGGAAGGAAGAAATTGGGTAGGAAAATGTGCACAAGCAACAGGGATGACCGCAAGCTTGAGAATACTGTCAAGCAAAGCCGATTCAAACACTTGGGAGAGCTTCACAAGGAGTGAACTGAAGCTGGAGTCAGTGCATCAAGAGTCACCACGCTCAGACATCTTCAGGAAAAGGGCTACCAAGCCACTTCTGAAACAGAAACATCGTCAGAAGCATCTTACCTGGGCTAAGGAGAAAAATAACTGGACGGTTGCTCAGTGATCCAAAGTCCTCTTTTCAGATGAAAGTAAATTTAGCATTTAATTTGGATATCAAGGTCCCAGAGTCTGGAGGAAGAGTGGAGAGGCACAGAATCCATGTTGCTTGAAGTCCAGTGTGAAGTTTCCACAGTCAGTGATGATTTGGGCTGCCATGTCATCTGCTGGTGTTGGTCCACTGTGTTTTCTGAAGTCCACAGTCAACGCAGCCATCTACCAGGACATTTTAGAGCACTTCATGCTTCCTTCTGCTGACAAGTTTTATGGAGATGCTGATTTCATTTTCCAGCAGGATTTGGCACCTGCCCACACTGCCAAAGGTACCAAAAGCTGGTTCAATGACCATGGTGTTACTGTGCTTGATTGGCCAGCAAACTCGCCTGACCTGAACCCCATAGAGAATCTATGATGAGAGACACCAGACCCAACAATGCAGATGACCTGAAGGCCGCTATCAAAGCAACCTGGGCTTCCATTACACCTGAGCAGTGCCACAGGCTGATTGTCCTCCATGCCACGCCGCATTGATGCAGTAATTCATGCAAAAGGAGGCCCAACCAAGTATTGAGTGCATAGAAATGAACATACTTTTCAGAAGCCTGACATTTCTGTTTAAAATATCATTTTTTATTGATCTTATGTAATATTCAAACTTTCAGAGACACTGAATTTTGGGTTTTCATTATCTGTAAGCCATAATCATCAAAATTTCAAGAAATAAAGGCTTGAAATATTTCACTCTATGTGTAATGAATCTATATAATATATGGGTTTCACTTTCTGAAATTAGTGACAAAAAATATTGAGCTTTTTCATGATATTCAATTTTTTTTTTAGATGTACCTGTATGTAGTTTTTGCTGCAGCTCACACACATCTCATTCCTATTAATCTCAACTCCCGAACCATTTCCAGTGAGAAGATTAACTATTAACAACCTTGAATTACATCATTGTACCTTCAGAATCCAATAGCACATGCTTGAAGAAGCTCTGCAGGTTTGAACATTTTAATACTGACAGATCATTTTTACAGGTCTTTTTATTCAAATGGTCTCCCAGAGTCAACGTTAACCTCTCCATCATAGCACAGTGCATACTATCTCCTCTCACTCACAGTTCTGGAATCATCTGAATATAATCTACTTACGTGAGAGGCATAATCCTAAAGCAGTCAGCACTGATCTGAAGTCAGCTCCGGAGCAGTGAGGCCAACGTGTAGCAAAGTGTCTGACTGAACAGGCTTACAGTATATAATAAATTAAGTATGGTGGATCTAATAACAACTGGACCTCTCACAAGATTTGCATGAGACTTCAGTTTAAAGAAACAATCGGTGCAGCAGAATCAGTCAAATCTGCAACAAAAAGGACCATAATAAAAATACAATTAGAAAAAAAAAACATTAGCAGATGAGTATTTCAATCATCATCACTGTCTACATGCAAACAAATAACACGGCTTGTCTGTTATAATTTTATTCCATTTAAATCACATAGAGGACTATTTCCCAGAATGCAGCTCAATGTATTATAGACTTTTTCCTTTAAAATAAAAAACATGGTTTTCTAAAAAACAAACAGAAAAACAAACAACAAAACAAAAAATGTCACTTTTTAATGTTAAGTACATAATCCATCAGAAGAGCCGCTGATGTAATCTCTTCAGGTGCAGAAAGAGAACTAAAATTATGTTTTTACTGTAGAAGGCCAGTGAGCTGAGCTAAAGCGCAGGTTACACAGTTTACCAAAGCTGCGGGTTGTGCTCTGACTTGATTCAGGAGACACCGCCAGACATTCATTTTCAGGATAAAGTGGTTTGCCAAAAGAAGCAGAGAGAGCCTCTCCATATTAATGCAGAACATAATGCATTAAGCCTGTGAATAAAAAAAAAACTCACATAAACATTGAGTCACAAACTTTCATCCAAACATCTGCGTTCCCTATGCAGTACTGTAGCACTGTGTGTACCAGACCACTGGCCAGTGTTTCGAAACAACACCCATCATGAAGACAATCCCAAAGGTCACGTCTCAACATGAGGTACACTTGAGCAGATTAGATATTGTGATTGAAGATTTAGTGGTTTGTGGACGAGCTGAAGTCAAAATGTTCTGAATTCTGAAATTCTAAAGGCATTCAGTGGCAGGCGTTGAGGTTCAACGGACAAGCTCTCTGAACACACACAGCTCAGAAATGTTTTCTGAGAGAGCAGATAGGAACCAGAGTGCTACATAAGAAATAAAAAGGAAGGATGCAACACAATTGTTGTCAGGTGCCTGTCTAACTTTCAATAGGCTTTGAAAATCTACAGTAGCTGACAGAACTGGGATAGTGTCTCTCTCACATACACACACCTGTCAGACTTCAGCTCTTCCCTGCTGAGGCTCGGAGTGTGACGTTTATCACATCGTGTTGAGAAGCACTATATTGTAAACAGGGAAGGGAAGACCTTTTTTAAGAAGCCGTCTTTGTTTTTCATTCAATGGAAAGCATGATAATTGAGGTGTTTCTGTGGTAAAAACGACTTGGCCACACGGAAGACAGTTGATGATGAGAATGCAGACAAACATCACAACTTAAAGGGATAGTTCACACAAAAATGAAAATTCTGTCATCATTTACTGACTTTCATGTCATTCCAAACTTGTATGACTTTCTTTCTTCTGTGAAACATTAAATAACATATTTGAATTTTGGTAATCAAACATATATGACCACTTGTACAAAGAAAACCCACTGAGACATTTCTCAGAGTTCCTTATTTTGTGTTTCACAGAAGAAAGCTATACAGGTTTGGAACAACATGAAGGTGAGTAAATGATGACAGAAAATATTTTTTCTATCCCTTAATGCCACAGAATTAAACTATACAGTACAAAATATTAAACTTGTGTACAACTCTGTCTTCTTTCCAAAGGCTCCAAAAAACAGGGCATGGTCTTTTCAACTTCATAAAAAACCTGAACTAAAATGCACCAGTCATCATCTAAAAGAGCAATGGCTCACTAAACTAACCAACAGTAACATAACCAAGTTGTTCAGAATGTGACTTGGTTTTGTAACTTTTTGGACAACTGGACTGCCCAAGGACTCCCAATGGAATCCAAAATGTTTTATTTGAAAAGGGTTTTAGAGGAACAAAGCGTTTAGTTGAACTGATGTTCCTCTACATACTAAAGACTGACTGCAAAGCGATGCTCTGTCTCTCTGCTATTCACACACATTATTGTGTACGTGGCTCTGCTTTGAACACTTTGATCATGATGGATAACGGAGTCAAAGACCCCAACTGGAAACTTCAGCAAGGCTGATTAGCGTACAACATGGAATGGTCTGAAATAATTGCAGACTTTAAGCTGAGAAGGAAACTACTACTTTTTTGTCCTTTCATTATTCACTAAACCGTGTCAAAGCAGATGCGAAATATGAACGCTGATGGCGAGAAGAGAGAGGAACACATGGGTCGAGTGCAAGTATTTCCAGCAGTTTCCGTTGTGTGGTCTTTTCTCTGTTGGTTTCAAATTATGGATCCTCTCCAAACCCCACTGCTTTTACCGCCCATATTCGTCTCCGTGATAACTACTATCACTGTTGCTGTAGTTACTGTTATTCACTGGAGAAATAGAGGGTGAGGCTGAGAGTAAAGACGGAGGGAGGGATGCAAAGTCTTGGAGCTCCTCCCCCTCCAAGACATTGTCTGTTTCCATGGAAGCGGAAGGTCCATTTGTGTCTAGAGCAGATGAGAAAAGAGGTGAAAACTCCTGTGAAAGGAGGGACGCGTGAAGTCTTTCCTGTTCTACGAGGGGCGTTAGGTCTATGTCTGTAGAATTGCCTTGAGCGGTGTCGGTATGAAGCCCCAGTGTCCTGGAGAGGATGCGGGAGAACGAACCTGCAGCTCCAGCCAAAGTCTCAGGGGCACTAGAGGAGGGCCCAGGGGTGAGGCTCAAACCAGTATGGCCTAGTGCGGCCGCTGCAGTCTGGGAGCCACGGTGGATTTGGTGGCTGACAATGATGTTGTTGCCAAAGCTGCCCATGGAAGCCATTGTGGTGCTCTGCTCACGCTGGACAACCGCTGTCATCCCTCCCTCAGCCATTAGCCTTCGGATACGAGAAACATACTCAGCCTGACCTGAGAGAGAGAGAGAGAGAGAGAGAGAGAGAGAGAGAAACTTGAGTTCTTCAAGAAATACCAGAGCGCAGGGTAAACAGTCCAACTTACTACAGTATGTGGGATCAATAAACTTTAGTAGGGGGAAACAAAGTAATAAGGTTGGCTGGCCTTTAGGAGAAAAACTGAAATTGAGAGCTTATAAAACATGAAGAGTTGCAGGTGTTAGTGGGAGATTTATGTCTTGGCAGTGTCAGTGGAGATTTACAGACCAAAGGGCTTTCAAACAGCTGTTACAGTGCAGGTTTACAGCCTGGACACATGTTGTATGGACCTAATTTAACAGGAAGGTGCGGTGCAATTAAAAGCGCCACAATTGACTAAATTATTCATCAACAGTCTCTGCAAACTCAATTCTTTGATCCTCATCTAGTGTTTAGGCACTTTGAATCAAGTACAGTTAGTGTGTTTCAGATGTTTGCATCAGCATCAACAACCCTTTCAAGCTTCGGTTTGTTTCTTCACGGTTTAATTCACATACTGATAGTTAAAATTCTTCATTCGTTTTCTGAATTGTGAGTGGATGGTGCGCTCCACAATGACTTGTGCTGTTCTATGCTATATATAATCTAAAGGGTCTTTCACACTGGACACTTTTCCTGTGGTACGAATCCAAGTGGGATTGTAACAATGTCGGAGTCAAAACAATGCCCTATATATTTGCAAGAGAATTAAAGTATTGCAAAATAAAAGAAAATTTGAAAACGAAAATTAAAGTATTGAGAAAAATAAATGTGCTTTCTGTAAACAAAAATAAAGAAACCGATCAAAAGCAATGCAAAATTTTGCATAAATGAAACCGATCAAAAGCAACATGATCTACTAATTTATTTGCAATACATATTTTTCATGGCCATTTTGCGTTTCAGTCCACTAATTTATTTGCAACATTGCTTTTATTTTGCGTTTCAGTCCAGTTTGAGTTTGCGATACAGTTTTCCCCTTTGCGCTTCATGTTTCTGCGCATCTCACTTTGTGGCACTGTTTTGACATGGGGGTGGAGTTAAGGGACGGGGGCGTGTACAACAGGCCTGGCCACGCCTCTCTCGTCATTGGCCCAAGACGCAGTTCACAGCTGATCCAGGCACCATCATTGAGCAGATGCATGCGGGTGGATCGTTTTTATTCACTAGCTTTAAAACATGCATGTTTTCATTTTATTAACTTTATTAACAAATGTATATGTGTATTAACACCGTTTGCTCAAGTTAAAGAAGTTGTTAATATGAACATCTGCTGTTTATTTCTCTCAATGTGAACACTTTCATAGCATTAAAATGTGTATTGTTTCATTTGTTTAACTAAATGTGTATTAACAGTGCTTGTTTAAAATCTCTTAACCTGTGGGAGGACGCCAGCGCACGGCGGTCTTTGTTTACATTAGTTCAGAGTTACTGCTAGTTTTAATGTAAAAGAATGCAATTAAATTTTCAATGACCTTTTCAAAGTTAATACGTATTACGTGTCTGGGACGCGCATCGCAGAACAGGCGAGCATTTGTGTGTTTATAAAGCAAATCCATTTTTTTTTATTTTTTTAAATGATCGTTTCGCTAGATAAGACCCTTTTTCATTGTCTTGTATCGTTTACCCTTTGAAGCTGCACTGAAACTGTAATTTTGACCTTCAACCGTCTGAAGTCCATTGAAACTAAATATATGGATACAAATCCTGGAATGTTTACATCAAAAACGTAATTTATTTTTGACTGAAGAAAGAAATACATAAACATCTTGGATGCGAGCGGGTGAGTAAATTATCAGGACATTTTTATTTGAAAGTGAACTAATCCTTTAATTTCCGTCAAATTAAAAACGTGACACCCATTTACTTGCCTAAAAAGACGGGTTTATGATGTGCGTTGTTAGCAGATTACACTTACATTAGGTTAGGCTATAACCCTGGAGAGAAAAAAGTTTTCAAAAGCATCCCCCCTCTTCTTTTTTTTCCACAAATCGCACCCTGTATATATATATATATATATATATATACACTGAACAAAATTAAAAACTTTGCCCCCATTTTTTCATGAACTGAAATCAATAAAATCTAACTTCTAATATATCCACTCAAATATTCACTCAAATATTGTTAACTGTCAAATCTGTGTTAGTGAGCACTTCTCCTTTGAGATAATGCATCCACCTCACAGGTGTGGCATATCAAGATGCTGATTAGACAGACATAATGAATGAATAGACATATACGAGAAATATATTTTCACTTAAGAAAATGAAAGAAAAACTGTGCAACAAGTAGCCTAGTATGCAGAGTTTCATTTCATTTTTGTGCTGCGCGAAAGGAAACCAGGCGGCAGAATGCGGCATCCTATTTTATTAGGCTTATTTTACAAAAGCACAAATATTTGTATTTATAGTGTATGTACACAGATAAAAGCAAACCTTTTACAATTCCGATTATCTTCATGATTAAAAGGAGTATTTGCTTCCACTGTTAGAAGGGGAAAAATCAAGTGATTGCTCCAGCACGGCATGCGCGCTCACATTTAATCATTCTACCTTGACAATGCAGCCTGTTCATTTATCATTATAAAAACAATCAGTCGAACATATGGAAAAAAACACACTGCTCAGTTTAAATATGTAGTAAAATCTGTGCTATTAAGCATTATCACCGTACCACCGTGAAGTTATTATGCAAAACGTGATTATTGGATTGGTGCATAAATCAGTAAATAGCTTTTGGCATTCAAATCACGAATACAGAAACATTTGACTTTGTGTTGAACGAGAGACCCAACATTTGTTTCAGTTTCGTTTTAGCCTAAATTAATTCGTTTTTGGTTTGTTATTTATATAGCGTTCTTACATTTTTAATTATTGTGCTTGTCTAAACAGCCTTTGTTGTCTTAGATTAGTCATAATAGTCTTAGATTTGTTGTGGAGTGAGGGGAACTAAAATAGCCTAGCTATGTTTACAGTGTTTATTATAATGTTTGGAATTCGTCAGCCTATTTCTGAATGAAATAATAAAATGCTATTTATAATATATTATTTTAACCATGCAGAAAACCTTTTAAAATTGTTTGATAAATAAAAAAATAAGTGACTTTAAACCATTTAACTGATTGTGTGTGTGTGCATATATATGTGGCATTAAATTGATTCCATATGATTGGTCTGGGTTTATTCCGCTTTATTCTATCAAACCCTGATGGATTTGCATACATCTAGCGTCATAACAAACGTGCACAGCACATGACAAAAAGCATGCAAGGAAGATGTGTGTGTGTGTATATATTATTTTATTTAGAGGTATTATGCACAGCAGAGTGAAAAACACTTGTGTCTATGTGCGTTGCATGAAGGTGGCTTTCTGCTGTTTGCAAACCTTCTCTTTTGAAGAGACAGCTGATTGCAAACCATTCATTTGTCGCTCTGATTGCACTCATGCTGCACAATTACACTGCACACTCACTGTGTAAAGACACTAATAACAGTGTCATTGGCTAAAACGAATGCATGTTACTTTACTTCCTGAACAAACGTGGACCTGAATTTGAGTTGCTTCACTTTCAATCTTGGGTTTGGTACCATGGTGCGCCCCCAGGTCCATTTGATAGCTTTCACAATGACAATTTTTTTCATGTGAACCGTACTCTGGTCCAAAATAATCCAGTGTGGAAATCCATTACCATGTTAGTTACCAAGGTGAACACAATTGTTCTACTTTTCTACTAATAGTAGCCCTAACCCAAGATCTAACCTAACCATAAACCGACCCTATAGTCAGAGGGTAATGAATGATACTGTATGCTGATAACAATGTTCCTCAAGTTTATAACGGTGGGCTTAAACCTAATCCTGACTCCTGACTGGTTGACAGCCGTTCCATGACCAAAATCAATATCACATAGTTACTTTCTGTTTATCAGTCGACGTAAGTGTTGATTACCTGTGCTGTCTGTGCTGGGTTCAGTGAGATCTGACCCTTCGTCTTCCTGAGGTCGACTGTGGGGGGGCGTCTCTGGTACCACCTCAGACCCAGAATCCTCTGGGAGAATCTCTAAATCCAGAGTGTCTGCGGCTGATAAAGAATGATCATTTCAGCATTTTACCATTTGTTTTAAAGCACCCCAGTTGAGTCTCAACATAAGCCATTGGGATGAAGAAAAACAAGCAAAAAGATTATAAAACTAGCACAGATTAGTGGCAAAAAGAAACATTGTTTGAGCATGTGAGTAAATAACACTCATCATTTTTGTATTCATATTTTTGTGAAGAATGGTATTGTTATGACTAAACTAATATTGGATCGCTTTCTTCAAACTCTGAATGATTGTAAAAGTTGTATTATATTTTTGTATTTGTGCTGGGTCTTCATTCTCACACTGCCACAAAATGAAGTGCAAGTACAATATTTTACAGTCCTTTTATTATTACTTCTTTCTGCATGGCTTGCTTATGTTTTTTACATTTACATTTTTCCATCTAACTGAAAATCCATAAACAATCCAAATGTAGTTATCAGATGAACAAGTCGAAAAATAGATATTTGACAACTAGAGGCACAGAACAAAACATCATCAGTCATGAATAATGGAGAAGAATTATCTTTATCGCAGTATAGGGGTATTTTCCCAGTATTTTATGATACCTGGAGCAAAAGTTACATCAACTATAAGAAATAAAGTAAGTGAAAGAGCAACCATGCCACATGTGCTTATCAGCAAAACATAGATTCCATGTTAAAAGAACAGAATTGACAAGATGTGGGAAAAAGAAAATTGTATAATTCAGTCACCATCAAAGCGATTACACAAATGGACTTGCTGTAACAAATACCTTCTGCTATTTAAGCTCATCTCGGCAGGCAGGCTGAACTTCCTGTTTTATTGTGTCTTTAATGTGACTGAATAACCTCTTTTTTACCAAACTGCACTCATGGTTAAGGTCTCTAATTTCCAAAATGAATGCTCATTGTGCTTCCTGTAAAATGCATCCAATTGCACACACTATGCTCACGCTGCCTCGTGTGAGTTCATCCCTCCCTGGACAACAGCTCTCCAAGATTACAGAACCTGCACATCACCTCTGCCATCTGGACCCAACACAACACCCCCACACGGCTTTAACACATGCTGAGCACAAAATGCTAAAGTATATTTGATCTGAAAATGCTTTCTGTTTGCTAATACAGCAGTTTTCACTAGGAGGCTGCAAGGGAGCTAGTTAGACAATTTCAGAGAAAAACAGTGTAAATAAATATAGAATAAATAAGTTAACATTTAATTTAGCTGTTTCAATTTACACTACTGTTTAAAAGTTTGAGCTCAGACTTTTTTTGAAGAAAAAAAGAAATCATGATTTTATTCAGCAACGATGCATTCATTTGATTAAAAGCTACAGTTAAACATTTATAATGTTAAAAAGATGCTGTTCTTTTTAACTTCCAATGATCCACAAAAACACCAAGCAGTGCAACTGTTGTTCAATATTGGTAATGATAAATGGTTCTGAACAATAAATATGCTGAAATAACATTTTAAAATTATATACAAAAAAAACGGTTCTTTTGAATTGGCTAATATTCTGTGTATTTAAAAAAAAAAACAGCTTTGGTGAGCATAAGAGACTTCTTTCAAAAACATAAAAAATCCCAAACTAGTACACCTATAAACTGTATATTGTAGTCTGTCGACAGCCATAGTTGTATGCTTCTCTTTAGGTTTATACATCTAACATTACTCTAGTTATGGGTAAAAACATACAATGTATGCATAAAAAAATTCAAATACACTAAGAGAAAAAGTCTGTACACATGCTCCAATGTATCTTGTTAATATTGTGATTTTTTTACATTTTGAATTGTGCAGTTTATTGTGTTTTAGTGTTGATGCTTAATGGCCACTTATTGCCAGGACATTATCCGTTTTTGTTTTTGTTTTCATTTTTCTTTTACACATATTACTAATAATTTAATTTCTCACAGGCAATTTATGGACAGTTGCTTGAAGAAAATAAAAATATTCTTTAAAACCAAAGAACACTGAGATCCAGCCCATTCATTTGCACTGATGTCATTCAGGGGACTCATGGATCTGTCAGAGCCCTGAATGCAGCTCTGTGACAGAGCCAATGGCACCCTGTGTGCAGCACTATTATCACATCAACATTTTTGTTCATACACAGCTAATGACCAGGCCAATATCAGTCCACGTGTGAGATTAAATGGCTCCTTGTAGAGCATCTCCTCATGCGGTTTGTGCTGACTGAACAATGAAAAAGTAATCTCTCTGCAATGACTGCACCCACAGACTTCTGTAAGGAATACATTTGGCTGTGGAGCGAAGACTGTCTTTGAGCTATATATTAATTATTTATCTAATACCTAACATCTGTTGTGCCTCCAAAATAGCGAGCGTGCACGTGTGTTGAATGAGTAAGAGGTAGAAAGAAAGAAAGAATCATCTGTGTTCTTTCTCACATACACCGTTCCTGTTGGCCAGTTTGCAACACAAACACCACTTATACTGCACAATCCTCTCACAAACACGCTTTCAGTATCAGACAAACAGCCCATCAATGTCAGAATGGAAATGTGAGGATTTACTCTTCTGAGACCACAGTGATTCACATGAATGTTTTGACAGACTGTACAGTAAATCCCCTTAAAGGTGCGTGAGTCACTGGATATCAACAACACTAGCTATTCAAACACATGGGAATTGCTGGTTTCTATAGTAAACGCATTCATATATAGATATGCATGCATATTAAAAAGGTGAAAGGACACTGAGAGAAAAGAGGGAGAAGGAGAGATTATGAAAACTCTCCTGACCTTTGGCTGGTATTCTGCCTATGACAGCTGAAGCTGAATCCTCTGTTAAGGTGTCTAAGCATCATGAAGTCATATAATGAGACTGGGCACTGTCTGTCTGTCTGTATAATCTCTGACCACTGAGGTATGTGGAGGCATTTGGTGGTGAGAATTTTTTTAATGCCAAATCCCAACACCCCCTACCACCCCCACTGCCTGTTTGGACATTTTACTTGTCCACACCTATTTAAACCTATTTGGTTTACCAGTTATTCATAGTTTTGTGTAAAATGTTTTATTAGAAACATTATTGAGTACACCTTTTATGAAAAATTTGAATTAGACAGAATGATGAAAGTAAAAAAGTTTGACAGCCAGATATATGAAACATTCCACAACATTATGAAAATAGCAGTGGTTTATTTTAAACACTAATATGACAGAAAATACAATGTATTGTAATGAATAAGGCTCTATGTAGGTCCATAAGAGATCCATATGTACATTACCGTACACTACAATTTGGGGTCAGTAAGAAAGTAATACTTTAATTCAGCAAAGATGCATTAGAAATGGATCAAAAGTGACATTTATAATGGGTAACTTGTTGATTTTTCTGACGTAAATAACGTTACGTGACTATTCACAAGCTGTTTTAATTACGGTATAAATGCTAGGAAATAATATTTAACGTTTTCAAGTCCATTCATTGCAGGCAACTTGACGCAAGCCACCCAATAATCTCAATAAGATTTGTGCTTTTTTATTATAACACAAAGTCTCATCCTTCTGTAAATGTTAAGATCAGATACAAACAATAAATGTGTTTGCGCTCTTTTATTTGTAGTGAGGTAACTACATTCGCCTCAGTTCAAGCAGCATGTGAATCAATTATATTTTCCTGTTTAATATTTGCAACACGAAACAAACATGAATAAATATTTGACTGCATATTGAACAATTTAATACAAATGAATGTCACATGAAATCAATCAATTAGTTTCAAAAACCTCTATAAGCCTATGTTTTATTGCTGTTTTTCATGTTAAGATTGACAGGTTGCATGCCACAGACTTTTTTTTTTGGAGTGTTTCACATTAACTTCACACAATATAACATGATTTTATTATCGTAATTTTGTCTTTATTCTATGATGTTAATCTTATTTAGTTAGTTATTTTTCAGCATGACATTAAAATGCAGCTGTAGGGTATTTGTACTGCATGCAAACACAATCTTGGCACAGCGGCCCAAAGAACATGCGTACATGCATACATACAAATGTATGAAGCTGACGATCCTGACATATCATGGACGCGCCTAGGGATGCAAATTACATGAGTTTTTTTTTAATTTGAATTATTTCGTTGTAAAGTAGTATTTTATAGTATTCTATAAATATATTTGTCATGTCAGTGAGGCAAGTGCTTGCTGAGTTTCGGTTCAGTTTTTGTGAAGTGTTCCTGCTCAAGATCAAGACCACCCTGTTTGTTTTCTTTATTTTACAAAACGTTTTGCTGATATTGTGAGTGCACACAAATAAAACTTTTTGCAGCTTCGAATTATATATACAATATGAGGAAAAATGTATGTGCAAGTTATTCGCCATTCCATGCTTTTTCAGCTTCCATTTTAGCACAATCGATTTGATATGTATCAAACATTTATCTTAGAATTTATATTGTAAAATGTATGAAGTTCAAATCGTGTTTATTTGAGAAGGCTAAACTGATCAAATATGCAAGTCACTGTATAGGAAGTAAATTACTTAATAAAGGAAATAAGCACTTTTTAATGTAATGGCTTGTGTAATACCTTTTAGAGCCATTTAGCAAAAATACAAGATATATGATGAAGCATCCCGGCGCCCCCTTACTGTCAAAGCAATCGGAAACAGCTTAATGAATATGATATTTATTAACAGACAACGGGAACAACTGCAGCTCACACACTCAATCTTAGAATTTTACCCTTTTTAATACACTTCAAATATATGTGGGATTATTAGCAGAAATCATACCATGTGTCATACTCGCGGGGACAGTATGCTTAGAAAGAATATTTCATGCCTTCCATTGCATTCGTTATTTGTAGTGCGCCAGAGACCCAATAGCAATACGATCTGTGCTTTTAGTGCTTTTAATATAAAACAAAGTCTCAGCTTTCAAAATCAGTTTTATAGCGAAACACAAACTGTGTGTCTTACAATAATGTGTTTTTCAAGCTCTTTAATGTGGCGTGACAGATCGCTGTATTTATGTGAATCGACTTAAATTATTGTGAAAATTCCACCTACTCCACAAAAACGTCTGTGACGTCCAAACTTTCATTCCTCACATGTAGCCTATTTAAGTAAACTGCAATAAAACGTTCTAAAGGTTGAAGTGGACTCAAATTTGTTAATATAAGATTTATTGTTGTCTTTTCTGAGCTAGGCTGTAAACGTTAAGAGACTATTCACAAACTGTTTTATTCATGGTATAATACAGTAAATGACTGGACATAATATTTAACGTCTTCCATTCATTATTTGTAGTGCACCAGCCACCCAGTAATTGCAATAATGTTGTGCTTTGTTGCTTTTAATATAACACAGCTCAGCTTTCAAATTCTGTCAGTTTTATAACGAAGTACAAATTATAAATGTGTTTTTCCTCTTTATTTCAAGTTTATAGCAAGATATAAAAGTGAAGGAATATCAGAAGGCATGAAAAAAAACAGTTTAGCCTAATTTATAATGAAAATAATGTATCACTCGTTATTGTAATCGGAAAGATGATTGACTCACATGCCGCTTAAACTGAAGCTAATACAGCTATCTGTCACAAACACATTATTGCAATATAGCCTACATATTGTTTGTATTTCGCTATAAAACTGACAGATTTTGAAAGCTGAGACTTTGGAATAGCTCCCGGTGCTCCCAATCTGGGCCATTTGCATGTGCAAATGTTGAAAGTTGAAACATTTCGACTTTATTCTCGTAGTATTTCGACTTTTCTCTCTATTTCGAGAGAGAGAGAGAGAAAAAAAAGACACAGGCTCGGGTCGGACTCTGGCAGATAATTCTGATAAGCAGTCGGACAAGGGCTGGGCCCGTGCAAGGCTCTATATTAATTCCCTTTCAATTAAAAGCCCTCGGCTCGGCGGGCCCCCAATCGGCCCGGGCCCATATGCATCTGCATACCCTGCATGCCCAGACGCTACGCCACAGCTTACAACACATTTCAATGTCATTACATTTATATTTCATTTACAAAAATGTCACAAAAATATTAAGTAGCACAACTGCTTCTACACTGATGATAATAAGAATTGTTTTAGATGTTTCTTTGAGCAAATCACATATTAGAATGATAGGAAGGATCATGGCTGCAGAAAATTCAGCGTTGCCAACACAATTTTATTAAATTCTAAAATACATGAAAATATCTACGCTATTTTAAAATGTAATAATATTTCACACTATTACTGTCTTTACTGTATTTTTGACTAAATAAATTTGGCCTAGGTGAGCATGAGTCTACTTTCGATTTTTTTTTTTTATCTTACCGACCTCAAAACTTTGAGTGGTAGTGTCAGAAAACATCTCCATATCATCAGTAATTGCCTCCCATATCACGTAATTTCACACTGCTAGCTGCTATGCTTTTTATGATCCATGTACTTATGACACCAAAGATATCAAAAGCTTTAGCCTCTCAGAACAAAAGGACAGGTGCAGAAAACGCAGGTTCAGGTGGAGCATGATTAGTCTACTCAAGGAAATGAAGAGAGACGAGGAGGACTGAGATCACATTCCCAGAACATGAACTAAACATCTTTTAATGGACTTCTTGAGTTTTGGGGCTGGTTGGATTCTTCATTTCTCTGTCTAAAGCTAAAGTGAGGTTCTTCATTCCAAAAAGCATATTTCACAACAAAGACTTGATAAGATAAACAACCTGATGATAACATGTAACAATGAATACAGAGTTCAGAACAGATAGATACAGAGAAGAGAGTGGGGATGGACAGAGAGAGAACATCTCTTTTGTGTTTCTTAGTATAGCTCGAGTAAATATAACATGCACTTTCCTCATATTCATTTCATAAAATGAGAGGATGCTAATGCTAACCCTAAACTTATTCACTGACTGCAGTTTAAAACGATACCGCATTTAACCCTCGCCCACAGATCTCACTGCAGGGAGTGTGCACTGTTTGTGTGGGAAGATGGCTTTCCTTGAGGTGAGACACTCAGAAGTGAACTCCTCTACCCTAAAACTTTGAGTCATCAAGTTCTTGGCACCTGTAGTACCCCAGAGACACAAACACACAGGTGCTGCAGGCGAAGACACAGCACATCTGACCTCAATCATACGCCACAAAACAAAACACGCACAGCCATGAAACCTGCTGCTATATGTATAATGGACAGGTTACATGCAAATCAATTTAAGTGAAACGAAAAATGTATATATTTAAACACAACATTATCAGACCTCAGACCCCCGTCCATTCACTGATAGTCCGTCTGATATTCTAAAATAACATCCAGGAGTAAAGAGCACACCGGTTCATTTTAATCAGTTCACAAAGAAACCAAATCTTGTTTACAAGGAACAAGCGACACAGAACTGCTTCTGAGGATGAAATGATGACTGGTTTTGCCAAAGCTTGCCAGGCTATTGATATCAAATCTTTGAAAGATACTTTTGAGAAGAATTTAAAAAGCAGAACTGTATTGTCTTCTATTTTAGTCAAAAGTGTAGATACACAAGACTAAACAAAGGACGTACACTCTTCAAAATCTGAAAGGAGGCTTTTGAAAAAGTCTTAGAGATGAATTCCTTCAGAGGTCAAAGCTTTCCAAGATTTGTTAAAACCACCAAACTTCACCCAGCTTCAGGCCGTGCTTGTACTCTGGGACTTAACAGTCTCCTTCCTGTTCCTCCATTATATTTCTATTCATCCACTGTTTTAAAGACTCTACTGCCTAAATATCACTACACTTAATAGGGTTCAGATTTGAAATTGAACAAGTAAAGAGGTACTCGTACTTCTGTTTCTATTCTTGGTCTTTTTAATGCTCAATTTTCCATAGAAGTACATTCATTTGACTCTTTCTAAAGCTAGAGCCAATCAATTTATAGGACGCTTCAGGCAGTACTGGCTAGGGCCGCGTGTGCTTGGTGTGCTGATAGCTCATCCCTATCCCTCCTCTTTCCTCCTGCTTTTAATCCTTTTATCCAACTGAATTAACACAGTCACTTTGAAACTATTCCCACAACTACAACTTTCCAGCTACAGCTTATAAACTTTAAAACTGCTAACCTGTAATTCTATGTAAGTTTGAAGCGAAATGTCAACTTTATGATTTCCTGAGCTGAAACATAAGCCTAAAAAAAAAAACTCTCTCTGTTTATCTGCACTCATACAATTTATTTTTCTGACAGAGCTTTACAAGTGTTTATACCTGTGCTTGCGCAACCAGGAATTAGTTTTGCTCATGGCATTAAACTGAACTGACCTGGACTAACAGAGAGAGTGAGGAGAAAAAAGACAAATCTAGAAGGGTTAAAACCCGCTAAATCCTACTGTACCTTTCAAACCATAGACAGCCCTCACACAATCTGTTTTTGACGTCACTGGTGTATTCAGTCACAACACTACTTTCTGTTTTCTCTACAGCACTCTAGTACTGTTACTCCCTAGCACTTTGTCACTTTATTACAATACTATATATAATAACAGTTACTATAATAACTGTACTGGGCAAATCTCTACACACTGAGGCTCATCTTATGCATTTCCATGACAGTAAACCTTATGTAATCTGTGCAAAGGACAAATAAATACAACTTGACAGGAAACGTCAGGCAGATGGCCAATCTATAACTATGGAAAGAAGTTCATTATTAATTATGTGCTGCTAAATATTGCACACACTATGATCTGACTCTTCTGAAGCTGAGCTCCCACCAGGATTTATATCAGACATATCATATTCCAGCAGTGGCTCCGACTGCTAACCATGTTTATAAATAAAACTGCACAATTAAACAGTCCAACGATCTAAAAATACAAAAGTCTGCTGGGTTAAATCTGTCAATCTGCTTATTTCTGTGATTTATATCTGCGCCCTCAAAATAGTTAAGCTTCATCGAGACATGCTTATTCATCTGTTTGGCATGCTGCTAAAAGCGACACATGAAGAGTAAGAGTAATAAGAGCAGAGAGCTAAAGTGGGCTGATGGGTAATGGAGGCTGGGCTGAGGAGAGAATATGGCTAGTACCAGGAAAGAGAGCTGCAATGTAGCATTTTCTGGCATGAATGCTCTCTCTGAAGCTAACCGCCATTAAACATGAGAGCGATACTACACACACATTAACTTAAGAGATTCGGCTGGTGGGTGCCCAGTGGAGAGGCCTCTTCTGTCCCCTGTAATTACCATTAGCATAAAAAGACTAAATGCGGCACCCAATCTTCTCTCTTCACCTCTCAGATTTCTCACTAAAGGCTACAGAATAACAAATATTACAAAACCAAATGGGAGCTATGTTTACATGAAGCCTAATACTCCACAAATTTAAGTGATACCTCAATAAAAAATCATTATGCAAACACCTAAAACGAAAACAAATAATCTGACTGAGCACAATCCAAAAGAATAAGCCTAAATAATCAGATAACTGACATGTACATCAGACTATTTGTACAGTCGGATTCAAAAATGTGAATTTGCACCACAGAAATAAACAAGGCGGGGGGGCTGTGAGGTGCTGATGCAGCAGTGTGATTTTAGTATTATTTATAATGTATCATATTATTTATGTATATTTAGAATTCTGTGCCTTTGTCATTTTTATTAGTTTCTTTTTTACCTAATAGTAAATTCGTTTTTTAAATATGTTTAACACCTATATTTAATTTAATAAAAATTGCTTTAGTTTTAGTTAACAGTAACAACACTGTGGTGGAGACTTTAACATTCTGAAAAATAAAAAGACTGTTTGGAGACAAGAGGGATGGAAAGTATGAAACAACGACTTCAAAAAAGTATTTGAGGAAATACAAGTTGTGGCCAAGATCCCTGACAGGAGCACCGAGAGCTTCTTGTTGCTATGGTAACACTAAATGCCACTCTTTTGCATGCAATGAATACATGTGTGGCACATGCAAACACAAACAGACACTGTCATCAGACTGCAACGTTTAAGGCATACAGTATAAACATTGCAACTGGAACATGCACTCAGACTGAACTTATTCAGATTAGTGAGCCTGTCTAAAGGATAAAAAGAATGTTTTGTTAATACAGAAAATTTCAGCAGAAGCAGCCAATATGTTGAAGCAAAGAGATGGAAACCTAACCAAGGATTTGTCTTTTCATCTCAAGGACAAAGCTCACCTGAGCTCAGTAATGACTCACAGAGTGTCTTACCATCAGTAACCTGTGACCCCTGAGAAGTGCTGGGCAGCTGAACTTCATCTGGAAGGTCACGGTCTGTTTGGGTCTCTGCATTCTGTAACCGCAGAGTCTGTGTCTGCGTCCCCTGTGATGTAAGAGTGGGGGCAGGATGTCGTGGCTGCAGACCAATCGCATTCATCAGACCCATCTCTCTGTGGGACCTCCAATCAGTCCTGCTGTTCCTACAAACAAGACACATTCCACATCAGGGTGAGTGATGACTACACCAAATCTTCACGCAGTCGCAAGGCGATTCTGGTCTGATCTGATATGACACAGAGTTAAATTCTCCACAGGGCTGGAGGAACTTTAGATGGAACGGGATATGTGTCTTTGTAACTGCTTGCTTGGTAAAGCTAAATCTTTTCTGACAAAAGGTAGTTTTCTTTCATAGAAGTTTATTAAGTGAGGATGTACTACAACACCATGTACAGTTGATTTCAAAAGTTTACATCCCCCTTTCAGAATCTGCACAATTTCAATTATTTTACCAAAAATATGAGGGATCATTCAAATGCATGTTATTGTTTATAATGCGATTTTTACCGGGGGACCCCCCTCAGAACGAGATTGGGCTAGTTTTGAGAAGCAATTGAGCAGGTTTTGTTGTGAAAACCTGGCAACCCTGAAAACAAGCCTGAACCCCATTGACTTTGATTGTATGGACCAAAAAAATACATTTTTATTTAAATATATTTTTGAAAGTCATACAGCTTTGGAAAAACATGAGGGTAAGTAAATGACAGAATTGAATTGAAATTTTGGGTGAACTATCCCTTTAAATGCAACACATACAGCAAATTAAAGGACATGGGCATGTGTCCTGTAAATATAAATTTAATTCCTGTCCTTTAAATTTAAATGTTAATGAAGTATAAATAAAATGAATGGAAATTCAACAAACTTCATATAATTGTCATTTGTAACTACAAGAGCAAAGTCTCCAAGGAACAACACTTGTTTTAAAAAATGTAAAAGTTTGAAAAATATTTTTGATACAAGTTTGAAGGACTATAGAAAAACAGACAGACAGGCAGTGGATGACCATTAGTATCAGTTATGCCTAATCATGTGATGCCAGCAGTCGTATGTTGTTGTGGCCTTCCTCTAGGCCACCTGCTCCAGCCATGCACCCGGATCTGAGCTGCCAATATAATGGTCAGGATGGTGATACTTTGAGAGGAGATAGATGCAATCTTGGGTGAAGCACTATTGCTGTAGAGTGAACTAAGATGTCTCATTAAGCCCATTGTGGACATGTGTGGCACCAGTGTGTCAGGAAACAAAGACCAACAAGATGGAGACAGCAGTAACACACCTCACTGAGTATTTTTTTTTATTTTACCAAAAATGTCAGCGAAACAAGCTGGATTCAACACTGCTGTGATGAGGCTTAATTAGCAGCAGCCATGCCTCACATCTGTGCTACGCTATCATGCCCATCCACTAAGTGACACGCTGCTGTTGCCCGGACCTTGGAGGGCTGGTCAGTGATAACTTGATGGGAGGTGAATTCTCAGTCACACAATATATACCACATGACAACAGAATAGATGAAAAGGTATTAACAAAACAGTGCTTCTTTATTAGCGCTTAGAAATATGCTCAGTATACCAAGCCAAAGAACAAAAATTACATAATTTATTTTCTTTTCTTTTTAATTAATTATACAGTCATGGCCAAAAATATCGGCACCCTTGGTAAATATGATCAAAGGCGGCTGTGAAAATTAATCTGCATTGTTAATCCTTTTGATCTTTTATTTAAAAACTTCACAAAAATCTAACATTTCATTGGATAATAAGAATTTAAAATGGGGGGAAATATCATTATGAAATAAATGTTTTTCTCAAATACACGTTGGACACAATTATTGGCACCCCTAGAAATTCTTATGAGTAAAATATCTCTGAAGTATATTCCCATTCATATTCACAATTTTGAGCACTCCAGGGTGATTATGAACATGAAATTATCCAGCCATGGCTTCCTGTTTCACAGAAATATAAATAGGAGGGAAAACAAAGCCCAAATTCCCTTAATCATCCATCACAATGAGAAAAAACAAAGAATATATTTCTGATGTGCAGAAAAATATAATTAAGCTTCACAAATTATTGAAGCGGCTTTAAGAAAAGAGCTAGAGCAGTGAAAATTCCCATTTCCACCATCAGGGCAATAATTACAAATTTACAAATCAACATAAAATGTTACGAAACTGTCTGGAAGAGGACATGTGTCTATATCGTCTTAATGCATGGTGAGGAGGAGAGTTTGAGTGGCCAAAGACTCTTCAAGGACCACAGCTGGAGAATTGCAGAAAATAGTTGAGTATCAGGGCCAGAAAACCTTAAAAAAAATTGTCAAACAGCACCTACATCACCACATGTTGTTTGGGATGGTTTCAATAAAAATTATCCTAGCTCATCTAAAAACAAACTCCAGCATATTCAGTTATCAGACACGACTGGAACTTCAAATGGGACTGGCTTCTATGGTCATATAAAACAAAAAAAATTGCTTTTTAGCAGCAAACACTCAAGATGGGTTTGGTGAACACAGGGATAAAAAAAATACCCCATGTGTACAATGAATGTGTTCTCTAACATCATCAGGCATTATAAGGAGAAAGTTTAGAGCTGTTAAACTGGCAAATGGATGTTTCAAAAAGTATTGAATAAAAGTGTGCCATTAATTGTGGCCAATGTGTTTTAGAGAATTTTTTTTATTTCATAATGATATTTCCCCCCATTTTAAATTCTTATTATCCAATGAAATGTTAGATTTTTGTGAATTTTTTAAATGAAAAATCAAAAGGATTAACAATGCAGATTAATTTTCACAGCCTTCTTTGATCATATTTACCAAGGGTGCCGATATTTTTGGCCATGACTGTATATAATATATATAATTTGTATGACATTTTTATATTAAATAAGTGAAATCATTTAGAATGAGAATGCTGAATTAAAAAAAACTAAAAAACTATACGTTCTGGTGCTCTCAATTAAAGTGTCTATACTCACCGTGCTCTGTTCTCCAGTCCTGCTGCTACTGGTTCCAACCCCTCGGCCACTATTGATGGTGAACATTCTCTCAGAGTGTTCAGAAGTGCGGTTGCTATCTGAGTGTACATCACTGGATGGTATATTTCCATGGCCATGTACATAGGCAGACAAAGAAAGAGAAAGTAATAAGCGCCTGTAATCCAGATAAGGCTCATCGACAATGTCACATATTCTGTGGAAGAAGAAAAAAGGTTGACCTTCATTTCAACTCTACACAAGCTAAAAGTTTTAAACCGCTTTTCATTCTAAGGTGACATACACTAGAATTAATTAATTGCACAGAGACAAATAAAAACATTAAAGAAAGAAGAAAAAAAAGGGGAAAATGTCCTTTCTGATTAAAACAAATTATAAAAAATGAGACAAACATCACATGCATTAGATTAAAAAAAATCCTTTTGACTTTGGGAAACCCTTGTTGTACTTTGTCAGGTTTAAATACAGAGAAGAACTTCAGCAAACAGCATAAGAAGAAAGAGCTGAGCTTAAACAACAGCAGACAGAAAGAGAAGCCTCTCTCTTTCTCGACTGTGTTAGAGCTGTAGTCCGTTGACTGCTCATTTGCCTAGCTCAAAGAAACTCGCTATAGTCCCCACGGACTCCCACAATGCATCTATGCGGCTCATTAGCATAGCACTGACAGTCCCGTAGTTGCCGAGGCTGACATCCACTTCATCCAACCATCCCGCGCACCTGTCTCCAACCAAGAGTTCCCGAAGATGTTACCTCCCAATGGGCCTGTCCAGCTCTCCTTCTTTCCCTTCTACTATTCTCTCTGTCTGTTTGGGAAAGCAAAACATCTCTCTGACTACTGTTTGAAGAGCATAGCAGGTCAAAAGGTTGGAGAAAGTTGTGAGGTGATGAATACTTGTATATTATATAGCTAAGGTAATAAACCTGTTGAAAAAGAATAATAAACAATGTATAACACAGAATAACCACTGTTTTCAGCTGGTGATGCTTTTTAATGGATAGAAGACAAGCTATTAAGGCCTGCACATGGTATTCTTGAATGTAATCAATATTTATTCACTTTTTAAAATGGATCTTTTTTTCAACATCATAATGAGAGGATTCTCCCCAGCATGAGAGTAGTCTGGTATCTGGAACCACTGGAGGCTAATTACCAGTTTCAGTCGGATCGATCCATCTCCTGCCAAAGTCCATCATAAGCTGCAGCGTAACAGCCTCATACTGACAGAGAGGAAGCAGTGTGTGGTCCTGGCTGCTTTCAGAGAAAGGTGAAGACCATATTCTAAACCTACACAACAGTCAAAAGTTTTTGAACAGAATTTTTTTAAGAAGTTTCTTCTGCTCACCAAGCTACACCTGCATTTATTTGATCCAAAGTACAGCAAACATGGTAACATTTTGAAATATTTTTACTATTTAAAATAACTATTTGTTTCCTATTTGAATATATTTTAAAATGTAATTTATTCCTGTGATTTCAAAGTTACATTTTTAGCATAATTTATCCAGATCCTTCAGAAATCATTCTAATATTCTGATTTGCTGCTCAAAAAACTATTATTATTATTATGTTGAAAACAGACGAGTAGAATTTTTTCAGGTTTATTTGATGAATAGAAAGTTCAGAAGAACAGCATTTATATGAAATACAAATCTTGTGATGTCTGTGTCATCACTTTTGATCAACTTAAAGCATCCTTGCTAAATAAAAGTATTCAATTTCAATAATTCCCACTGGAATTTAATCTGGAATACAATAATTTACACTGTAAGCCCCACCTCTATTTTTGAGTAATTGCAAACTCAGTTCATTTTACGCGTCCATCTGAAATAAAATTATTTACAAATGTCATATGTGTGTATTAAGTGCAAGATAAATAACCTGACAGTTCTGTTTTATCTGGCCTTTGATCTCAAAGGCAAAGATGATAATATATTATTTGCATTTGTTAACGGATGTGGCCTTTTTATCAGTGTTGAGGATGATATTAACCAAAAACCATGCACTGAAAAAGCATTTTTTTCCAGCCACCTCTGACATATAGTTTTCAGTATGCTTGTAAAATATGCACCCCTGGAGTACTCAACATTTAAAAAATGAATGGGAATATACTTCAGAGATATTTTACTCATAAGAATTTCAAGGGGTACCAATTCAGAGCCTTCTTTGATCATATTTACCAAGGGTGCCAATAATTCTGACCACGACTGTATATTAGTCACTATTAGTTACAGTCCTCCAGGACAGAGATGGGCAACCTGGGCATCAAAAAACAACAGCATGTACACTACATGAATTTGAAGGATGACATGAATAAAGGTGCATTCACACAATCTAGCAATTACAATAATTATGAGATTCTGACTTGTAAAAAGCATTCAGTTTCTTGTAGAACCCGTAATTACAACCTAACCACTGCAACGTCATGTGGAAACCAAATGACAGCACCTTCAGCACTAAAATAACCAATTATTTCTGTTTATCAATTCCTTAATAATGCAAGAATACTCTGAAAATATTAGACATACAACACAGTTTAATGCAGCTGGTTGAATAACTATATCTAGTATGCCGCTGAAACAATGCTTCTATTATTTATTTATTTAGTCATTTAGCAGACGCTTTTAATAAGGCAATTGCATAAAAACTGTTACTTGTTGTATTACCATTTTTACTGGTTTGCTCAAATTACAGTTTAATTCATTATAATTAATTTGTTACATTTATATAGCGCTTTTCTAGGCACTCAAAGCGCTTTACATAGTAAGGGGGATATCTCCTCATCCACCTTAATTTCCGTGTTGCTAAAGCAACACATTTTTCTGAGTCTTATTGAGAGGAAGTAACCAACCCCGAGTAGAACGTCACAGGTTATCTAGAAATTATGAAAAGGTTTGACTGCAGCATAAAGCCTTTGTTGTAAAAAAATATAGTGTGCTAACAGGAAGTAACAAGAAAACTAGCCATTATTCTATACAAACTATTCACCTGATGTATTCACACATCTTTGTATGTGTGTGAGCATGCCTGTTAAGATCATGAATTTTGTGCTGATGGCTGTCAACAAATAACTGCGATTAACAATGTAATAATATTTTTTTATTACAATTGTTTACATACATGTTAACATTGTACTTATATATTTTTTTAAATACCTGCATGTAATTACATCTATAATTAATTTCTGTAATTAATAATTATATTTATAATTACACTGTTGACCCATCCTTTACATCTTATCCCACCCTTAAACCTACCCATAATCTTACCTGTATCCCACCTCAATAGCAGCATCAAGTGTTTAGTGTTTAGCAATACAATATGATGATTTTTGATTTAAGTGCATAGTAGTTAAAGCCACCTAATATAAATTGGGACCAATTTGAATATTTTACTACCATTGAACACAAATAGGCCCATACGATCCTCTGTGCATCTGCATCTCTTCTTGTGCGAGTTTCATAATACACTCGCATCACAATATGCTGGCTTTTACGTCAAACATGAACTTATGAACCCATGTTTGACAGATGACAGGAGAAGGTGGTTTATAGTTTAAAATGTTTATTAGTATTTTTCTCACACCCACCTATCATTTTTCTTTAGAAGACATTTAGATTCATCAACTGGGTCATATAGATTTCCATCATGTTCACTGAAGGACCCATACACTTATTTTCTTGAAATCTAGTAAGTCGTAGAAGTAAGTCGTAGACATCTTGGACAGCATAAGGGTGAGTAATTGATGAGATAATTCACATTTTTGGATGGAGTATCACTTTAAACTGCATTACTGTAGCTCACTCAGTTCTCAGCTATTATTGCCGAGGTTTGAATCCCAGGTAATGCATGAATTGATACATTTATAATTTGAACACAATGCTAATTGGTTTGGATAGAAGTGTTTGCCAAATGCATGCATATAATGTAAATAACGGACCAGTGTGGTGCCAAAATCCAACTCCTTTGCTTCTCCCTACACATTAGAAAATGTAAGTTAAGAATTCACAATTATCATCTGAAACAACTGTGATTAGTTCAAATAACTTCCTTAATCAAACGTCGAGACAGGCTCTTATATGTTTGTATAAGAGCAAATGATCATGTAAATTACACTAAGACAGGTAAATTGCTGTCACGACTGATGCTTTTTTTGTGTCCAAGGCACACAACATTATATTAATTGGGATCCGGACACCACACACACACACACGAGTACTTAAAATACAAATAAGGCTGTGTATGATGCATTTTCAATTTTCTCTAATTAGCAAACTGTTTGCATTAATGAAGAGAGAGAGCGTGTTTACATTGTAGAGACTATGTTTTTGCTGCAACGTGGGCTTTTTGTATCCACGGTAACCTTGAGGATAATTATGAGAAACTTGCAGAAAAGCAACATCCACAGCTAAGCTGCAAATTATGCAACCAAATAC
This sequence comes from Ptychobarbus kaznakovi, assembly GCA_027422405.1. Classification (NCBI taxonomy): domain Eukaryota; kingdom Metazoa; phylum Chordata; class Actinopteri; order Cypriniformes; family Cyprinidae; genus Ptychobarbus; species Ptychobarbus kaznakovi. The sequence continues at coordinate 16,383,356 of CM049798.1, forward strand.
AGTGGAGGGAAATGATCCTTGAAGTGAATTAATTAGTGTCTGTTTCGCTAACAAACACCAATCACTTGCAGGAAAACTTCTTTTAAAACTGCTGAAGAACTGACAAAACCAAAAAGGGTTTTTGAGATGTATGACATTCAATTTACATAAACATAAAACAGAGCAGTTCTCACCAGAAAACAAAAACAGATGGGCAGAGGAAAGACAGACTTGAGTTCAACATTCAAAACGCTTTTATATGCACACCATTTATACGGCAACTTGTTTTACCATGGTTAACAGTATGGATCATTTCTCATTTAATGCTGACCCACACCCAGATGAGTAAAGGGCTCATTATGTTTGGCAAGCAATTATCTTGAGGAGTCCAGCTGGGCTTCTTAAACCTTTCTTTAAAAAGAAAAAAAAAACTCTTACAACTGCACTTTTGTTCTTTAATGCAACAAAAAAGGAAAGAAAGAGTGATGTATGACCCACAAGTGAGCTATGGAGGGATGGATAGGAGACTCACACAGGTCTGCAGATGACCAGATCTCCTTTGTTGGTTCCATAAGCAAGCCCAAGCCCCGGATCTGGCAGCCAACGTGCAGAATTAATACTGACGTGTCTCCGCTGGTCTGCGGGCATTGGATACACCACGTCAAACACCCTCTGAAAAATATACAAGAACACACCTGTTTAAACCGGTCCACAGTTCTCTCAGAAGTTTCGCTCATTCTATCAGTCGCCAGCACCTCCCATCATCCTCTCAGCTATAGACTGCAGTCTCTGTCATATATGACAACACTGCTAGCATAACTGAGAAGAGGCTAAACTGTGAAAAGTCAAATCTCTTTCTCCAAAGTACTCTTTCTCTTTCTTTCCAATCCATTCCCCCGTCCCTGTCTGTCAGCCTTGGCATAGTACTTACACTCCACTGGCTCTAGAAAAAAAGGACAAAAATAGGACAATCTCATGTCTGCCAGGGAGAGAGAAAGCGGTCTCATTCATCTGCAGATGAGTGATCAACAGACAAACTCTTTCTCTCTCTCTTTACTTTAGACACAAGAAATTCAGGACAAGGATAAAATCCACAAAGGCTGGCATTTCAAACAGTCTCTTTAAGGGAAGAGAGTGTGTATGAGAGTGCTGCACATGTCTGCAAGACACCACCTGAACGCTGTGTGTTTGTGCATCTGGACCCAGTAGATTGACATCAGCAGTGATGATGCTCTTTTATATGTGTTTATATGAGTAGTGTTGATGTATACAGCACAGATTAATTACTATGAGTTCCTAAATGGCAATATAGTATATAGAAGTATTACTTTCTTTAAAAAATTATTTCAATTCCACTTGAAAAATTATTTTAGTTCCTAATAATTACATTGCTCATAAAACAGACATTAATTGCCAGATTATGTGAAACTCCAGAGTGCATCAGCACTATTAGAGAATACTGGCAGGGAAGTGGCATGACAAGTACTTTAAAACTGCTTGAGAATGAAAATGACTATTACATTAAAAAATTAATATGTAGAAAAAGTTGTTCACAGCAAACTGAAGAGCCTTGGGCTAACCTTTGTTCATTTTCTTTCCACTCTCCGGTGTATAATTAATCCAGCTAATAAGCAGACACACTAACGGCGCAGATGTATTACATTTATTCATTATCTACCATATAAGAAAATATCACTTCCAATAAATAAACAGAAAGATCTATTCTAATAAATAAAGACATGATGGGAAACAGAACATAATTATAGAATGTAAAATGATGGAAACTAATAAATAAACATACCGTGAGTGAGAAACGTCTCTATAAACAAACAGTCATGAAAGCTGAAAACACAGACAATGAAATGCCCCAAAAGTGCTGTTGCTATGGCTACAGCTGAAATCAGGCACCATGTAAAGATGTTGCAAATGTATATAGTGGGTAATATGAATTTTGCACCCACCCGTACACCTTTTTCCCGAGATTCACATCAGAATTCATACTTTTCTGGACCTTGACAGTGTTAGCTGTTTAGCAGTCAATGGGACAGTCACAAGCCTCCTGGTTTTAACCTTTTAATCTAAATTAATCTAAAATATTAAATAGTGTTCCGAAGATGAACAAAGCTTTTACGGGTTTGGAACGACGTGGGGGTAAGTGATTAAAGACAACATTTTCATTTTGGGATGGAGTAACTCTTTAACAAAAGATGTTTTGTTGAGATCTTGACTTCAATTTTACATCACTCACATTGGTTAGTTTGGAAGCATTCTACACAAAGTTCCTAGACAATTCTTTTACCAACAATAGCACAGAAAACCTGAGCTCTTAACTCAATCTGACAGTTTAAATGGTTCTGGTTTTTGCAGTTCCTACAATTATGTTTAAGCAGTCCAATAGTTGTTCAATAGACTTTTATCTCAGTCTCACATAAAATGCAGAGAAAAGTTCAATAAAAGCATTTCTGGAAAAAAAAAAAAATTTCACACAGAGACGTGTGAAAGGCTGAGAGTCAGGAGGCAGACCTGTGAAACTCAAAGATTCATCATTATGTTATAACTCTGCAGAATTGTCCACTTCATTACATCACCTCTGGTAGTGATGTACAATAACCATTAGAGCTGAGAAAGAGTGCTTGAGAGTGTCATTAAGAGAGACTGAATTCATGTATGGATTATATTTTAAATACAGCTCCAGCAGCAGTAACAATGCTACTAACCTCCCTTTAAGACCATTACAGTTTCTGATTAAGACATTATTGTAAGAACTACAATGTGGTGGCCAGCCTAATTAAGAGGAAGCTGTATATTTTTTTACACAAATGAGGCTCAGCAAGAAACACACAGAGACTTGAGCGGGGAGCACTGATGAAATAACCACAAAGACCCATGAAAACATGAACAAGTGCTCACTGCACGCCGGCTTTCTAACCTCTGCGGGGAGAGATTTGGTGTTGTATGTTTAGAGACTGAATAAGGATAAAAACGAAGCTCTCCTGCTCCATCGCTCTCAAATTAATCCACGTTCAGAATCCTGCCATGAACACAGCTTACAAAAACAAAAGTCAACCATGTAGATATTTCCATTTATGCCCTTCGCTCCACACAAACACATCGTTTTCCCACTTCTCTCTCTCTCTATTTCTAAGAGAGCGTATCTAGGTCAGGTTCCTACTCAAAGGCTTTTCTAAACCCCAGGCTCCCCCCTCTGTTGTAGAGAGCACAGAGAGCTGATCTACATAGGGCAGTCCACCAGTAATAACCAAACATCCCAATAATCAAACGTCATGAAAGGAATGACTAAACTGACTAAAAATGAAGTAAATGAGTTTGTGGCCCATCTGGAGTCTTCACTTTGATAGCAAAAGGAAAACATTTAAATGGAAAATTTGTGATTTCATTTAAAAAATACAGTACTTTTTGTTATAAATATTTAGATTGAAGTCCTGCTGTTTGAGAAGGCAATTTTTTATTTGTTTACTTTTTTATTATTTAAAAGTGTCTTTTTTATTAATTTACTTTTATTTAAGATACATTGTTGGCATTTTTGCCTTTATTATGACAGGACAGTAATGAGACATGAAGTGAAGTGGGAGAGGGAGGGAGGATGGGATCGGGAAAGGTCTGCGAGCCGAGACTCAAACTTGGGACGCCCGAAGCACAACGGCGCTCTACATGTCAGCGTGTTGTCCACGAGGCTATTGGCGTCAGCTCATTTTTGTTTGTTGACCTTGATCAATTTATTACACTAAACAACTGACAACCTACATAAGAAGGCCATCTAATTTGTTTTTTATTGTAAGATACACCTCCAGATTTCCAGTTTAAGTTTACAGAGTTTCATTTAATTTAAAGGACGTATGGTGGTTTAGATTTCTAGAAACAAAGTGTTTTTCTTTTGTCATAAGACATGGTCACATATTTTTTTACATCGTGACAGTATTGAGAGCTGTGGCAGTCTCTAATGAAGATATGTGGTCAGCAGTGACATACCCTCATGGACGTCTCTCCTCCGTGGGGATGCTGCAGTCTGAAGACCTGTGCCACCATGTGATCGCTGATCTGATGCAGCAGGATGCGGCGAGACGCCAGACCCACCATCACGTAACGACCCATCGGAGACAAACTGACAGAGATGGCATTTGGACCTGTGACAAACACACATGAAAACATTGACTGAAAACTACAGGCTAAGCCAAACCATTAGAAAATCACCACAATTGTGTGCGACAATAATTTCAGCAAGACAGGGATACAGGACTGTGTTTAGTCTTAACACTTTGTGTTAAAGTATAGGGCTGTTAATCGATTAACATATTAAATCACGATTAATCGCATGATTGTCATGAGTTAACTCACAATTAATCACAATTTATCACACATTTTTATTTGTTCTAAATGTACCTTAAATTCATACTTTTAAAGTTTTTAATACTCTAATCAACATGGGCATGGACAAATATGGATGCTTTATGCAAATGTATGTTTATTATTATTGAAACCATAGTCAACATAGAGCATGAAGACTAGACATGTTTCAAAGGTAATAAATGTTTTTCAAAGAACTAAATACAAGGTTCCCATTACTTCTCTTTCTTTGCACTGAGCGATTTACTGACACAAACCTGTTTACATTTTGCAGGACAGGGCAGTTCACTTCTTCTGAACATGCAAAATGTGCATAGCCTATATTGTTTATTATTACATTTGTTTGCCTCTCTGTGCCCACATACTGTATTTTGATGCAGCTAAATTCTCAATAAAACAGTTTTCATTGATATATTTGACTGTTTCTGTTGTCAGACAACGGAATGAATATGAAAAAGTGATTGAAACGTGACCTATTAAGACTACATAACTAGCTCTCCTTTACAATATTTTAATCTGCACAAAAATCCTTAAAATCGAGTCGTTGTCTGATTAAATACAATACCCATAAGATAATGACAATAGCTGTGCTGTGATTTTGGCAACATAATATCTGTGTTTAACTGAATTAAGCTCTGCTCTTCTCTGCCGCACGCTGAACAGAACCTGAGCAGATGCAGAGAGAGAGAGAGAGATGTGTGTGCGCGTGCTGAACAGAAACTGAGCAGATGCAGAGAGAGAGAGAGAGAGAGAGAGAGAGAGAGAGAGAGAGAGAGAGAGAGAGAGAGAGAGAGAGAGAGAGAGAGAGAGAGAGAGAGAGTGTGTGTGCGCGTGCTGGGAAAGCAAGACCTCGCGCTTGCGCGGCAGTACCGACGATTCTCGGAGACTAAATAAGGTTTGGTTCAGGTTTTTTTTTTTAGGGAAAAAAAGTCGCTAAAGGGGTCTGCGTTATTAACGCATTAACTTTGACAGCACTAAATATAATTATAATTATATATATATGCACTGAATGAGCTAGCTGAGCAGTAACTACATATAAATAGTCAAATCATGGCAGTAAGCCTATTATGAAAAAAATGATGAAAACCCAGGAAATGTATTTTGAACCCTATTAATACAAAAATGTTAATTTGGTACATTATTAATTTCTGTAAATGTTATAACCAGAGCATTTAGACCAATCTGTTAAGCGTGAAATTAAAAAAGTTCACACCTAGACCTGCTCAGACTATAATTATAGCTAATATAATTTTTCATCCTAAAACCTAATTGAATTTCATAGCCATTTAACTTTAGAAATCAGCCTTGCTTGGCGTGTGCATGAGCCAAAGAGTGCTAGCGATGTGATCAACAAATGGAAACGAATGATTTAGTATTGAGGACCCTGGTTGATTGCTCTCATTAATCCACTGTTACTGGATAGGATGAATGATAGTTCCTTGAGGCCTGTACAGCCGATGGCGATGACCAACCCGCAGAGAGAGAGAGAACAGCGTTTCAAATCACTTTAATCTAAAACAAGCAGGACTCATACTTCCTCATCCTTGGTTTCCATTAGCAGCCTGGTACCAGCCCTGCCTTCATTTGGCTTTTAAATGGGGACTATCTAATTAAAGCTGCCTCTAAAAGAGCTCAATCACTGCTGTCTGTTCAGCCAATTAGAGGGAAAGTGAGAGCACAATACAAACAGCCGTGTCCCTTTGCATTCGATTTAATTAAGCACAAGTTTAAAATAATTTCAGCTCTGATGGCTCAATCAGTGTCTTAAACCCTAGTCAGCACAGGAAGGAGAGTCATATTTTTACAAACTAACAGCCCTTGTGAGGTCGAGCGGTTCATGTCTCAGGGTCACTCACCAAATCTCTTGGAGTAGAGCATCTCTCCCAGGTTGTGTGGGGCCAGGGAATACACAGCCAAGATGCCCTCATCAGGAAAACCCCTCTTACTGCTGGGAATGAATACAGCCAGCAGCTGCCCGTCTGCTGAGATATCACAGCTCGCATCATTGTAGATCTTACAGTTGGGCACCAACACATTTACCGACGCTAAAAAAGAAATCAGAGACAAGAGTCTAAATTAGAGATGCACCGTAATGGAAACTGCACCTGGTAATGATAACCGATGATTATTTAGATTTTGAAGGCAATGTATATTGGCCAATATCAGATACAGAATTAATCTACATTTTGCAAGACTGATTACATTACATGCTTCAAATAACTCCAAACATTCAAATATGAAAATATTTTAAAATACACAGCTAAACAAAACAATATTTCTGATCTTTTAATAACAGTTAAATAGTAGCTATACTTTTTAAATAAACATTTCATCTATTTTTCACAAGAAAATAAATCTAAGGCACTTCATCGGGTCCAAAAAAGTTAAAAAGCCTTTATTCACATTTTTCATCTATTTGTGTTTAAGAATAGGCAGGCCAACTAGAAATACTGTGCAAGCACATGATATTTAGAATATAATGTATTAGATAAAATATAATGGTCACTTTCACTCACTGGACTGATATAATTATATAAAACTTTAACACACATACTAATATGACCGCACAAAAAAAAAAATCCACATCTCTAGACCAAGCCAGCACATACGTTTTGTTTTGGAGTGGTCAAAAACAAAATAAACAAAGGCTAAAGGAAATGCCTTAGACAGAAAATTGTTTTATAATAAGTTATAGGAGCTTTAAATGTCAAATTTTGAAAAGAAAGTCTGCTGTATTTAAACTAAACATTAATCTCCACTTTTTAGAGCAAGGACATTAAACTAGCATGCTCGCAAAATTTGCCAAAAACTGATTGCAATGTCAGCCTCTGCATCTGCCAGATTTCTATTTTGCATCCAAATCTCTGTTTGCACACGAGCAGTGTTCTGTGTAACAATCTTTTTGCTAGATTAGCAGAAGCTGTAGAATTGCTATAAGTTGAGCCACAATAAAAGTGATTTAGCGACTAACAGAAAGCCACATCTGTTCAGCTCACACTAATGAATAAGAGAGCAGAGTGGCAGGAGAGAGAAAGAGAGAGATGTCTGTATGTACCCTTCTCATTTCAGCACATAAACCTCACACACACACATAAAATAAATCTAGTACTACCATTCTGCCAAGCAGGATGCAGAGAGAAAATGATAATGTTTCTGCTCTGGAAACCACGTCAACTCCAAAATTAATTTTGATTCCTGTTTTCATTTTCTGTTATACACATAGCATAATCCTTTACTGTTTCCATGGCAATTTGCATCCTGATGAAGCCATCTCTCAACACACAGAATGGTAGTAATATTCAGAAAATAAACACCGTGTAAACACAGGGATTTTACAACACAAATGTGAGTGAGCCGAGACAGCTGATTCAAAACAACTGTTTAGATGAAGCGACTTATTCAAAGCATTAACGGAACAATAACGTGCTGCTCTGGTCTCATGCATCAACGTGTGTCATTGCGCAGAGGTCTCTGAATAAAGCATCAGGTGCGTGTGTGTGGGAGGTGTAATTAGGGCTATTTGTGATTTAGAATGTGAACGTGTGATTGAAGTGTTTGTCATTTCACTGGAAAGCAAGTGTGCGTGCGGACGGCGCTGGAAAAAGTGTGAGGGCACAAGCTAAACAAGAGCAGGTGAGTTTTGGCAGGTGACTGCAAGTCATTATGTACATTTAGAAAGATGGATTTGTTTTAATCACCCAGTGTGTGTTTGTCTATCTGTGTGCATGTGTTCACCGAGTAAGGTCAAAAGAGTCTGAGAGGATAGGAGGGGAGATTTAAGCAGGAGTGTGTTAATTAAATAGGGCAATAATTTAGTGCAGTGATGAGGCTGCTGCCCAGCAGGACCTGCATTTCACTCTCCAACACAGATACACACACACGTCAATCCACCCACAGTCATCCATGCCCACTCATTCTCTGCAGGCCAACAGGAGCTGGGAGAGAGGAAGAGGGAAACTGTTTTTTTGAATAAAAAAAAAAAGAGCAATAAAAGTGATGATGAAAAGTCACCACCTGCAGTTCTGAATGAGGTATCTGTGTTCCATGCTCAAGTGTGTATCACATAGAAATCAATAAAATAAAATCACCTGATTTTTTGTAAATGCCTCGCTGTCTCTTACTTATATTCAGGGGTGCACACAAGTTTCAGTCCGGTTCTCATGACAACACCTGGAAATTTGGTTTGGTGCTCACACTGCACATTAATTGGCCATTATATACAACTGAGTGTTAAATACAAATACAATAATTTAATAGTACACTTAAAAACTCAATGCTAATATTTACAATTGAATTTTCTTTCCTTTTTTATATGAATTTTCATCATTTTCAAACATAAAATCAGCAAGCTCTTATTTTGGTGGGTTGCGGGCAAGTAATTGTATGCACTGCCGGTTTTAGCGCTGCAAAATGAAGCACGTTGCTGAATTAAAAACGTTCAGTTTTGAGATTTGCTCAGAAACCAGCAGCGCATAGCCTAAATTTATGCTTTTAGTTTGAATGGAAACCTAAACAGTATTACAGTTAGTCGATCTAAAACTGTGAATATGCGCACCACTTATGTGCATCCCTGCCTATATCACTCTTTTTTTCTGCGGTGTAAAAATTATTTTTCAAATATTCTCCAAAAATATTTCTACACCGCTTTCTTCTAATCTGCTAATTTGAAAAATTGATTGATTTATATTTTTGCCAGTTTGTTTGTTACATACAGCAGAAAAACAGCATAGGAAATAGTCTCAGAAAGACACTTTAAAAAATACACAAAAAAAAACAATGATCTTGTCCTTCCGGGCTTCAATATAAATGCTTTCGTCAATAGCTTAATTTTATTTACATTATAGATTGATAAATCACGTGAAAAAATAAATCACATAATTGAACCTGCCTCTCAAGGCAAAATGAAATGAAAACTCTTGTCTTTTAGCAGGAGAGGGTCAGAAGGGCAGGTTGTGTAACAGCGAGAGTTGGCCCACTCTTCTGAAGATGGATAAGTGGCTCACGGCTTCAGCAGACAGAGCTCCCTACTGGATCTGAGTAATGGATTTGCTAGGGTAAAGTGACGGCTATTCCAGTGGCACTCCAAGGGAAGACCAGACCACTGCTGTACAAGCTCCAGTGTATTTTAATCATTTATTTTTGTGGAAGCATGGGTGCAAGGATGTTCTTTAGTGTTTAGATTGGGTTTGTGGCTGACACAGAATGATAAACGAAGCGCTCAGGACTCCAGCTGCTGTGGACAGAGAGGATCTGGACAACTGAAATAAATCATACTTTTACAGGCATATTTATACTGGATCCATTCCATCGACCCAGCCAATGGACTCACACTGGTTTAGCCCAGAATTACTCACTCCAATTACACTCTCTGTCATTTGCAAAGTCACTCTATCTGAACTACAGTACAAAGTCATCAAGCGATTAACAGACGAAAAAATAGTAGTATTAACATGGATTTCCTGGGAATGACTTCTGCAGAGGAGCTTGGGAAATGTGTCTGAGAGAGTGTCTCTTGTCACTGAGAGACTAAATGAGCAAGAATGAGAGACAGGGATAAGGAACAGATTGAAAGAAGCAGTGGATTAAAACATCCCTGAAAAAAACATCAAGAATAACCTAGTTTCAAGGTCAACAAATATTGAGAATTACACAAACATGCATAAAAGCAAAAAAAATCCCGCTTCTACACGCATATATATCCCTTTAGATGACAAAGAAGAAACACTGCTACAATAACAATCTCTTAAATGGCACAAAACCACAGACCTGATGTCAGTTTAATTGTCTATTAGTATCACAGCACCTGAACATTAGAAAAAATGAATACAGATAAATACCAGAAATAAAATACATTAGCTGTAGTATAGCTACTATGCTTCAAAAAAAACAACAACATCTACTCTGGCACTTTACCCAAATACACTAAATATTTTCTTAGAGATTATGTTTTTCCTCAAGGTGACTTGCAGTACATATGTTATAGGCTATAATGTAGCCTACTTTTAAAATAATAATAATAATAATAAATAGAAAAATTTAAGGAATATAATTTCCCCCTCATTTTTATTTAATAAATCTCTGTTGTGCAGCCCTTTACGAAAGCATAAAAGGATAAAAGTTATTTTCATTTGATTACATTTTAAGACATTAATTAAATTGTTAAAGCTTTATACATTAATTTCATTACCACCATTTTTGATAGTATATTTGTATTATGTCAAAAGTACAGAATCCAGAAAAATTAAGTCAAACCAGAATTTATGAATTGTTATGAATTATTAATGATGATTATAAGTTGTTAAACTAATACATAATCAATGATGAAATCTACTTGATTGTTTTTGATGAATGACATTTGAATAAACGCATGCTTTGTCAACCGAAAAACCCCTGTTTTGATTGTTTAATACCGTATACCATGATACCGTGAAACCGCAATATTTTCTGAGACGATTATCATACCGTCAAAATCTCATACCGTTACAACCCTACTCACCGGCCACTTTATTAGGTACACCTGTTCAAATTGCTTGGTAACACAAATTGCTAGTCAGCCAATCACATGGCAGCAACTTAATGCATTTAGGCATCTAGATGTGGTGAAGACGACTTGCTGAAGTTCAAACCGAGCATCAGAATCGGGAAGAAAGGGGATTTAAGTGACTTTGAACGTGGAATGGTTGTTGGTGCAGACGAGCTGGTCTGAATTTCTGCTGATCTACTGGGATTTTCACGCACAACCATCTCTAGAGTTTACAGAGAATGGTCTGAAAAAGAGAAAATATCCAGTGAGCTGCAGTTGTGTGGACGAAAATGCTTTGTTGAGGTCAGAGGTCAGAGGAGAATGGGCAGACTGGTTAGAGATGATAGAAAGGCAACAGTAACTCAAATAACCACTCGTTACAACCAAGGTATGCAGAATACCATCTCTGAACGCACAACACGTCGAACCCTGAAGCAGATGGGCAACAGCAACAGAAGAACAGGAAACGGCTAAGAACAGGAAACGGAGGCTACAATTTGCACAGGCTCACCAAAATTGGACAATAGAAGATTGGAAAAACGTTGCCTGGTCTGATGCGTCTCGATTTCTTCTGCGTCATTCAGATGGTAGGGTCAGAATTTGGCGTAAAGAACATGAAAGCATGGATGCATCCTGCCTTGTCTCAACGGTTCAGGCTGGTGGTGGTGGTGTAATGATGTGGGGGATATATTCTTGGCACAAGAAAATATCCTCTTAGTACCAATTGAGCATCGTTTAAATGCCACAGCCTACCTGAGTATTGTTGCTGACCATGTCCATCCCTTTATGACTACAGTGTACCCATCTTCTGATGGCTACTTCCAGCAGGATAATGCACCATGTCACAAAGCTCAAATCATCTCAGACTGGTTTCTTGAACATGACAATGAGTTCACTTTACTCAAATGGCCTCCACAGTCACCAGATCTCAATCCAATAGAGCACCTTTGGGATGTGGTGGAACGGGAGATTCGCATCATGGATGTGCAGCCGACAAATCTGCAGCAACTGCGTGATGCTATCATGTCAATATGGACCAAAATCTCTGAGGAATGTTTCCAACACCTTGTTGAATCTATGCCACGAATAATTAAGGCAGTTCTGAAGGCAAAAGGGGGTCCAACCCGGTACTAGCAAGGTGTACCTAATAAAGTAGGCCAGTAAGTGTAGGTATCCTTATAGTTACCTTTACATGTTTTTAAAATGCTTTGACATATGCAAAATGCTGCAAAAGACAAAACGTGAGCATGTTTTCATTGAAAAACAAGTAGCAGTTGTATGGGACAAAAAACATGTTCTGTGTAAACATTCCTTACACTACATATAACCACTCTGCATTTCCCATTTTATTCTGTATTGTGGAGAGTACAGTTGTTTTCCCTGGGCATCATTAGATTTCTGATGTTGGCTACCACAAATGAGACCTTTTCTTTCATAAAATGTAGACATGCTATTGAGGCCATCATTTAATGAAGCAGCAGCTGCAAGCGCTTTACACTATGCGCTCGCTATAATATATATGCAGCCTATTTATTTCCTATATAGCTGTGGCCATACTAAACATGTTGAAGCATTTTACATAAAATCCTTTTCATCATTTATCAGAAAAATGAATATTCATAGACTTGTTTAGAGGTCGACCGATTGATCGGCATCAGCAGATTGTGCTGCAAATTAGGCCGATTAATATACAGGTGCGTCTGCAAGCAACACGTGACGCTGTCTCGTGCGGCAAGCAGATTGCATTCCACTGGCACAACTGATAACCCTGTGATGTCCCCCTCTGCCTGCTAACTTTTTGAAGAAAGAACTACTTAGTAACTCCCCAAGAAAACGCTAAGACTTAAGTTCTTATCCTTCGTTCTTAATCTAGCCTTGTGTTTCATTGGTTAAATATGACGCTACTTTTGGAGCGATAATGAGAATAACATTTGGAAAAAGAATATGTAACTTTTTTAGGGCTGAAACGATTCCTCGAATAACTCGAGTAACTGGAATACAAAAAATAATCGAGGCAAATTATGTGCCTCGAAGAATCGTTTTGTCCATTTACTAGGGATGCACTGAATGTTCGGCAGCCGAAAATATATGTCGCACCGCACCGCCCAGCAGTGTTCAGGTTTGCCCTCTCCCTCAGTCGTCATCACTGTGCTGCGTGACGCTCTGTTTAATATTCCGCTTGATCATTCTGCTCAGTTACTGCTCATGCTCACCTGAAAAGCTAAGTCCGCTCAAATAACGCGCTGACAAGAAATGTCTATGTAACGTTAGCAAGGGTGTAGGTTTGTTTTCGACATTGGTGGGGACATATACCCGATAATTTTTTAGATTAGTCGACTAATCTATCGATTATTTTTAATATTTAATAATAAAACTTAACTGATGAAACGTGAAGACGATATGGTTTATGTGTTTTTCAAGTCTTCTCCAGATAATAAATATGAATGATACAGTGGTAATTGACAGCATTAATTACAGTACAGAAGCTATACAATATGTGGCCATGGACCACAAAACCAGTCTTAAGTGTAAATTTTTCAAAATTAAATTATTTATCTGTTCAAAATTATTTATAATTCATCTATAAATTATCTTTCCATTGGTGTGTGGTTTGTTAAGATCGGACAATATTTGGCCGAGATACAACTCAATTTTAAAATCTAGAATCTAAGGGTGCAAAAAAATCTAAATTGCTTTTAAAGTTGCCCAAATAAAGTTCTTGGCAATGCATATTACTAATCAAAAAGTTTTGATATATTTTCGGTACAAAATATCTTCATGGAAGATCTTCATCTTCATCTTTACTTAATATCCTAATGATTTTTGGCATAAAAGATAAATCGATCTTTTTGTCCCATAAAATGCATTTTTGGCTATTGCTACAAACATACCCCAGCAACTTAAGACTGATTTTGTGGTCCAGGGTCACATATATTTTCTGCCTTATTCTGTGATAAAAATGGATAAAAATAAAAGTGTTTGTAGTATACATACTGATTGTACAATCATAACCATATGATATTATTGTCCAGCAGTATATTTAATTTCTTAGCCAATTAAAAGTAAGAGATAATAATTGTTTTGTTAATTATTCATCCATAAATATTATAATACTTATTATTATTACTACATTTGACATTTCTGTCCCCCTCACTTCTGAAATGATTGCTATTCCTCTGCCCTGTAACATAACTGAATATAAAACTTTAGTTATATGCCGTGTTATCTATATTTGGGCATCAAATATTTTGTGGCTACACGTGAATTTTATTCGGTAGGAAAGGGGCCAAAATTGCTCTTTTGACGTTGAAGGTTGCAGACCCCTGGATTAGACAATCATATAGTGATTTCAACGAGTAGGGTAATAATTTGGCAGGGGGTCGAAAATGGGCACAACACCGTTCCGTGCAACAGAAACACTTGGTTTAGCGGAGCCTTTACGATTTATTAACCGTGACGTTTTAAAGCGCGGTTAATAGTAAAACCGGTTAATCGCTGAATCCCTAAGCAGCACAATTGTTTTTTAACATTGCTAATAATAAGAAATGTTTCTTGAGAACAAAATCAGTATATTAGAATGATTTCTGAAGGACCATGTGACACTAAAGACTGGAGTAATGATGCTGAAAATTCAGCTTTGCCATTACAGAAATAATTTTATTTTAAAATATATTAAAATAAAGAGTTAATTCATCAAAATTGATCAAATATATGCAGCCCTGGGGAGCATAAGATAATTAGTTTCATTACTTCAACATTAAAAAGCGCTTTCCTACCGCAAACTTTTGAATGGTGTAAAGCTTACAAACCTTAACAATGGTAAAACCAATGCTACCTCGGTGATAATCTAGCTATTTAAACACACAGATATTTGTTAGGATTAGCTACATGGTTATGGAAAATATTGACGCACATGGAAGCACACCGCTTTTGTCCAAGACCTGACCTCACGAAACTGAAGCACGAGTCTTGCTGTTCTCTCTACTTTGGATTAACCCCCATAATGGACTGTTGCTTTTTTACTTAAATATCATCATCTTTGCTATTGTTTCAGCACCACAACAACAGCATATTTATGCCATTTGACACCAAAGCTGGTCTAAGCCTTAAATGGCACCAATATGATGGGAAAAAAGGTCACCCAGGCACAAATGAGAAATGTCTTTTTGGGCATCCTGTAAACTGACACACACACAGCTCATCCACACACTTTGGAACAGATGTTAGATTACAGAGCCAGGCATATTGACAAGTGTAGCATCCCTAGACAGAGAGTTTGTATTATATTATATTGGCAATTACTGAAGTTTACTTGTTTTGTGTACTTGTTATTAAACTTGCATGTACCTTGGTGCTTTGCATCACCCCCAGAGCTTCAGTGTAGCCAGTCACGTTTAACTCTTATTAAAATAATGGCTAACTTTGATATAAAGCACTTCAACCCTCTGAACTTGAAACACTCTGTTAATTTCAGATTCTTAAAGCCATCTATTATCATGAAGTAGATGCATCAGAGAGCATGGAAACATCTTAGCTCATTAATACTTCTGCTCTTAGGCTGAGTTGGCCAGAGGAAAGAGTAGTTAGTAAGGAAAATTCAATCTCACATTTGATAATGAGCTTGCTCAGCTAAAGGCCCATCGTGCTCAGATGTCTTTGCCTCAGATTTGCATTAGCCCAATTTATTTCTCCACCTCTGTAGGCACAAATTAGTTCAAGGATGTTTTTTTTGGAACTGGCCAGTAGTTTGTTTTGCTCCAGAGTTTGGCGAAACTGAGAAGAGGGAAGAGATGGCTGTGGATGGCTGGTAGGTGTCCAGTGCTACCGAGTACGTTGACTGTTCAGAGATATGTGGATGCAAATGCGGATCTACCCAGCTTCACTACAGTCAGGGCCGACAGAGACACAAAGGCGTGCGGAAAGCGCAAAGGTGGGGGACTTGCACTGTTTATTAATAACAGATGGTGTAATCCAGGGCATGTCTCTGTTAAGATGATAACATGCAGTAGGGACATTGAACTTTTGGCTGTAAGTCTACATCCATATTACATGCCCAGAGAATTTTCTCACGCCATTGTTGTTTGTGTTTACATCCCCCCCACGAGCAAAAGCGGAGGTTGCATGTGACGTTATCCACTCGGTTGTCGCGGGACTACAGACACAGCACCCTGAAGCCTTTATGTTTATTTCCGGAGACTTCAATCACGTGACACTGGACTCCTCTCTGTCTGCTTTCTTCCAATATGTGGACTGTTCCACCAGAGGAAACAGGACTATTGATCTGTTGTATGCAAATGTAAGGGATGCATATGCTGCCATTCCTCTGCTACCACTGGGTAAATCAGACCACAATCTGGTCTTGCTCCGGCCTCACTACAAGTCCAAGGTACGGAGAGAATTCACCACCACAGAATGCTGTCCCCAGTCCTGTTCACCCTGTACACCTCCGACTTTAAATACAACTCGGACATGTGTCACATGCAGAAGTTCTCTGATGACACGGCCATTATTGGGTGTATAAAGAATGGACAGGAAGAGGAGTACAGGAGCCCGATCGGGGACTTTGTGGCATGGTGCTGGTCTAACAGTCTGCAGCTCAACACCACCAAGACCAAGGAGATAGTGGTCGACTTCCGTAGGCTAGGCTCAGACCCCACCTACAGCCTGTGTCCATTGAGGGTGTCTGCGTAGAGATGGTCCGGACATACAGATATTTGGGTCTGGAGTTAGACGACTGGACTGGACTGGTCCTCAAACACAGACGCCCTCTACAGGAAGGGACAGAGCCGACTCCACTTCCTGAGGAGGCTGGGGTCTTTTAACATCTGCCAGAAGCTGTTGCAGATGTTCTATCAGACTGTCTTTGCCAGCGTTCTCTTCTATGCTGTGGTGTGCTGGGGAGGCAGCATTAAGAGGAGGGACACCATGCGGTTGGACAAACTGGTGAGGAAGTCTGGATCAGTAGTTGGTGCTGAGCTTGACACCCTGACATCTGTAGCTGAGAAAAGGATCCTTGGCAAGATACTGTCCATCCTGGACAATGTCCACCACCCTCTGCACCAAACCTTTTGCAGGCAGAGAAGCTCCTTCAGTGACAGGTTGTTGTCCCTGGCCTGCTCTACAGACAGACTGAGGAAGTAATTTGTCCCTCGGGCTATACGGCTCTACAACTCTTCCCTGTGAACAGGACTTGAACTGGACTGTTGCTAATGGACTTTCTAGATGGACAAGAATTGGATCAATTATTTTGTACTCCGTTTATACTTTTTATTTTTGTATTTTATGTTTATGTTTATACTTTTTATGCATGCTTTGTTGTCTGTTTTAATGTTGCTACTGGATACTTGAATTTCCCCTCGGGGATCAATAAAGTATCATATCATCATCATCATATCAGTCATTGCGCAGGCGAGTGATTCACCTGTCGTGCCTCCTGCCGCTGAACAATGTCATTATCGCCTATTGGAGGTGCCTGTCCCTGCTCTGTCAGGTGATAGGGTGCAAAACCTTAATTGTGTGTTGGTTGAGGCAGGCAGGAAGGACTTTAGTGGACAGGTATGTGACACATCCCTCTTACTGGTCCTTCTCTGACAGGATGAGGCATCTTGGAATACATAGAATGAATCAGTGTTTGTTAAATGGAGCCTTTTCAAATCTGTTCACTGGTTCCTAAAGTCCTCTGTTATCGATTTCTTACAGAAAGGTTGGCAAGGTTATAAAGTCCAACGCATCAATTTTGTGGTGGACCAGATTTAGTTTTTTACCTAACCATTTGTCTGGGGTACACTGTTGTGCTTATATGAACTTGGTGAAACTGAAGTGTTGTGAATCCCTGCAGCCACTACAGGTCTTCATATTTATTACTGTGGAAGTTGTTTGTGTGTTCTCCTCAGTGTCAGGGTTATTATACTTCACTAAACTAGAACTAAGACTAAAACACATCAAAACATTTTTGTTACTTAAAATAAGTTCACATTTTTTATTTTATTTCAGTTTTCTTTATTTCAAGTTAGTTTTAAGTGAACATTTATCATTTATATTTAGTTGAACTTGATATACTAAAATAATTAACTTAATTAAAAATTAATAAAAACTATATAGTCATATACATTTTGTTTTAATAAAACAGATGAAAATTTAAATTTAAATTTGAAATATAAATTCAAAATTAAAACAGAAAATATAAAAATAAAAACTAATTCAAAATATAAATATAAACCCTGACAGTATCTTAATAATAAAATATTGTTTCCTACTGTACATTAGACCCGAGTATGGATGTGCTACTACTTTGTCTTATACTACACTGGCCAGGGTTCAGATCAAATACCTGCAGCTAAATTACCACCATCACAATGACACAAGAGAATATACCAATTCAACTTCTTTTACTGACCAAATTACAGAGCAAATAATTGCTTCTCATCCAGTATGACCTAAAAATCTGTAACATGTCCCATCTACACTAATGGTTATATAGCCTGAAGTCTGACAAGCTATTTTTGAAAATGAATTTTATCTTAATTAATGTATCAAACTGATTCTGCAATATGCAAGTCAGAGCACATAATTAAAGCATTTTCTAAGAAGATTAAGTGCTTTTTCTTTGAATTAAACCAGACTGCATTAAACTTATTATAGAGGAGGAAAGAATCATATAGACCACCATAAAGAAAAAAGTTCACAAAAGCCCAGTCGTGCTTAATTAAAAGCTATGGTAAGTGCATGTCTAATGGAAATGTTTCGATCTTAAGTGTTTTGTAGAACAATGAGCTTCCACCAATTCAACATGAGCTGTTTAAGTAATACTCGGTGCTATGACTGCAGAACAATATATGAACTTTTAATGGGCTCCAAAATCAATAGCACAGTTTATTTGACATCTAATGCCTATAACGGGTTTCTTGTATTTGTAATTAGACTGCACTGATGCGCCAGAGGGAATGTGTACTATGGGAGAACAGAAGAATGCACCTGGTAATCACCTGGTAAAAGCCTGTCTTCCTTCTCTCTCTCCTCTCATAACTCGTATTGTTCATACCTCTCTTAGTTCTGGAATTGTTCCTTCATCTTTTAAAATTGCTGCTATAACCCAAGTTCTTAAGAAACCTGGTGCAGACCCCAACAATTTAGATAACTTCCGTCCCATTTCAAATCTTCCTTTCATTTCCAAAATCCTTGAAAAAGTAGTTGCTGCACAGGTTCAGGATCACCTTAGTAACAACAACTTATATGAGTGTTTTCAGTCAGGATTTCGTCCCAAGCATAGTACGGAAACCGCCCTGGTGAGAGTAACTAACGATCTGTTAATGGCTGCTGATGGTGGGTTTTTATCTATTCTCGTTATACTTGATTTGAGCGCAGCTTTTGACACCATCTCACACAATATTTTGAGGAATCGTTTATCTGCTATCGGTATCTTTGGTATTCCTCTCGCCTGGTTCACTTCTTATCTTTCTAACCGTACACAGTACGTACAACTAAAAAGTTTTCATTCTCAACCCTCTCCTGTCAGCTGTGGCGTTCCTCAAGGTTCTGTCCTAGGTCCTCTATTGTTCCTAATCTATCTCCTCCCACTTGGTATTATCTTATCTAAATTTGGTATTAAATTTCACTGTTATGCTGATGATACACAGCTTTATGTATCGACTAAGCCTGACTCCATTCTTCCACCTGTTTGTCTTACTAACTGTCTTCATGAAATAAAAAGTTGGTTCTCTGCTAATTTTCTTAAACTTAATGGTAGAAAGACTGAAGTACTTCTTATAGGTACTAAATCTAGTCTTTCTAGGTCTTGTAGTTTTTCTCTATCCATTGATGGTTCCTCCATTTCTCCTTGTCAGGCTAGGAACTTGGGGGTCATCTTTGGCAGCACCCTTTAATTTGAAGCTCACATCAACAGTACAGCCCAGTCTTGTTACTTTCACCTTCATAATATTGCTCGCCTTCGTTCATCTCTCACCCCACAAAGTACTGCCATTCTTGTTCACTCACTTGTCACCTCTCGCATCGATTACTGTAATTCCCTTCTATTTGGTTTACCACACAAGCTTCTCCATAAACTTCAGCTGATTCAGAATTCTGCAGCTCATATTATAACTCGGACTCCATCTTTACAACACATTACTCCTTCTCTTCAACAACTTAATTGGCTTCCCATCAAATTTCGCATTGACTTCAAAATTATTCTTCTTGCATATAAAACTCTCTAATCACCTCGCTCCACGCTACCTCTCCGATCTCATTCAGCCCTACACTCCTTCTAGAATCCTTCGTTCTTCTTCAATGGGTCTTCTCCATACACCTACAGCTCGTTTAACCACCATGGGTCATAAAGCCTTCAGCCGTGCTGCTCCTCGCCTTTGGAACTCTCTCCCAGCGAACATACGTAATTCAGACTTTTTATCCCAATTTAAAGGGGTGGTTGACTGTTTTTTTTCTAGGCTTGATTGTGTTTATGGGGTGCAGTCTAGCATGTGTTCATGCTTGTTTTTTTTTTAAAAACGCATTATTTTTCACATAATTTACCTTTATTCCACACCTCTCTGTCCCTTCTCTGACAAACGCCTCGATTTATTTCCTGGTTTTATGAAGCTCCTCCTTCAGAAATACGCGATGGGCTGAGATTGGTTAGCTGGCTCAGTGTGTTGTGATTCGCTAAACCGCCTCTACTGCACGTCTGAACGTCCCGCCCCTCACCTCAGTGGCATGTGCTCCGGTTGAATTGTAAACAGTGGTGTTGTCTATAATGCTTATCAATTTGAGCCCGATTGAGACCCAGAGGATATTAGTGAAGAGGATCGTGCAGAACCTGTGCAAGCACGGCTCTTAATGGTATGTTTGGTTGTTGTTGTCTCATACTTTTAAATACGCTGCTATTTGTAAGTGCTACTGCTTCTGTTAGCTTTTAATATACGGTTTTATCCTGATTAAAGCTTTAATCAGGATAAAATTTATAATGATTCTTGCACTCTATGTTGCACTTAACTTTTGCTTTAAAAAAGGATTTCATACAAATGTGGATTAATAAAATATGTGGTTTAATAAAATATTCTTAAGTAAAATTGTTGATTTTTTTGTGGGAAATTAATCATTTAGATTAATTGATAAATTAGTCAACATAAAAATAGTCGTTAGTGGCAGCCCTACATAACTATAATGATAGTGTCATTAGCGTTCATACAAATGGATGATATTGATCTGTTTATTCCAACTGCGCACTTATGTGCAGAACTTGAATTCAAGAAGGAACGATTTTGATAGTTAAAGTTTTTAGCTTTCAGCTGAAAAAAAAATGCTCTGAACATTATTCCAACAATATGATTGTCTGCATCTTTATCATTATAGTTGTGGTGTGGACTTATTTTCAGTCTGAATGGACCACATTTTTAATCTGACTGAGAAAACTTCCTATGATTAACCATTGGGACACCCAAGACTGCTTCTTTGCACCAAACAGATGAAATAACAGCAAAAACAATTAGAATGAAATGAAAATGAAAGCAAATCTTTCAATCCATCTTTTTTGGGGTACTTTACAATAAACATGATGAGCCACAACAAGCCATATTTTGCGGGATGTTGCGAAGCCAGAGATTTTTTTTCGGGGTGTTTGGGGCAATGCTGGGGATTCTGCAAGCCAGGAAGGGTAAGGGGATTTTCCAAAACAATTGTGCGTGTTTGAATAGCTTTAACAAAAACCTAACAAAATCTTTTCTGTGCTCTCAAACAGCCATTTGACTGAACCGGACCCAACTGGCATTGGGATGTGAAATACTTCTGTATTTGTGATATGCAATGTGCTGTTCTGTCTCATTTCTATTTAGTTTTTTACACACTCTAACACCAGCACTGCTACACTCATGTCAGTTTTATTGCCCTGTCTGTTAGAGATCGGAGTATTTAAAAATGACTGCGTCTTCCACAGAACTGACAAATAAAACTATCAATCCTCATCCATCAACAGATCCTCAGCAGGTCGGGCACATCTGGGTTAAGAGATAAGTGAAGGTCAAACTGAATTTTATAAGGACTGACTTTGATTTCATTTTTTTTTAACTTTCATAGCACAACAAACACAGCATTCACCGCACTCATCTTCTTGTGTGTGTGTGTACATGCCCTTAGGGATGCTATCCTATTTCTAAGATACTGAAGATTCTCACAGGCTGACCAGATGTTAGTGCCTAAGAGCTGCCAGGTGTGAGATCAAACCCAGATAACAAGAATCAAGCTGCAATCTTGTAATCAGCCATGGGTAATCGCCAAGAGCTTCCAGTAACGCTCATCGTGAGAGGGAAAGAAAGAGAGAGACGGGGAAGAAAATAACTCTAATATGTGACCAATTTCCTCTCCTGTCCATGGCATCTGCCCTCCATCATCTGCACTCTTGTGATCTGTGGAGTGCTCACTCTTACCTTTCTCTACAGCTACTCTATCATGGTGCAGTCTTTCCCCGCACTACGATTTCCTCAACACTGTTGGGCATTGAAGTACTTTCTGTTTGGTGGATGGGCACATAGCAAATATTAAATCTCAGAAAGAACACATGTGCCTTTCTGGAAAATCCCCAACCAAACACCACTGGAACCAGGGGTGAGTTCCTGTGGAGAGAGTTTCCACTGGAGAGTTCCAGTGGGTTTCAGAGAGAGAGAGAGAGAGAGAGAGCGAGAGAGAGAGAGAGAGAGAGAGAGAGAGAGAGAGAGAGAGAGAGAGAGAGAGAGAGAGAGAGAGATCCTAACCAAAACCAAACCACTTAGACTATGATCTGACATGTGACAGATGATTTAGACAGTTTAGATACTTGTTCAAGAGTTGTTTTTGTGTGTGGAATATTCACTGTTAAAAAATAAACTTAAGACAACTGTAGATTAAACAGAATCATTAAAGAATGAATCACAATATACTAATACATTAATTCCCCCCATCTCTCATTGATAATATGACAGTCTATTCGTTATTAATGGCTTTGACAAACCCCTTCAACCACTCACCGTTACTGATCTCAGGCAAGTCGTATTTGGTGAAGTCCCACCACTGCAGACGATACGTTGTGTTAGCAATGTTGCTGGCCACTGCAGATTGACCGTCCCCAATTACAGCACCTTAAAAAAAGTCACATGTTACAGATACAGCAATTAAACAATTCATCAACCAGTCAATATTTCTACATAAACAGGCTGACAATGCACATTCCATACAGTACCATTCAAAGGTTTGGGGTCAGTCATTTTTTTTCAGTAAGGATGCACTAAATTAAACACAAAGTAAGTTGCAAAATATTTCTGTCAATTAAATGCTGCCCTTTTGAACTTTCTATTCTTAAAATAATGGTAAAAATGGATCACAGTTTCCTATAAAAATATTAATATTAAAATGATAACTGTTTTCAATATTGATAATAATCAGAAATGTTTCTTGAGCAGCAAATCAGTGTATTAGAATGATTTCTGAAGAATCATGTACACTGAAGACAGAAGTAATGACTGTTAAAAATTTAGCTTTGCCATCAAAGGAATACAATTCATTTTTAATAAACTCAAATGCGGCCTATGAGCATAAAAGGCTTATTTCAAACTATTAATAACTCTTACCGACCACACACTATTAAATGGTAGTATATCGGACCACAACAGAAACAGCACAATACAAGAACAAGTAAAATCTAACAGCAATTGACTAAAGAGGCTCTACTGTGTTTTGTAGCGGTTTACAAGGTATCTCTGAGTGCAACTCAAGGCCTGAACACTCTAGCAGAACACAGAACAATTAATAACATGGCCCTACTAAGACTGGTAACACTAGGTTAAATGAGAGCAGATTAAAGTAACAGACAAAATAAGGAAAAGGTTTTACATATCTCCACTATTTGATATATCTACAAATCCTCTTCTGCATCTAATTTAGACAATAACAGTTAAGTTTTGTTTTGCCTGAGGAATCTCCTCTATCCGCGATAACTTGTTCCGTGAAGAGTCCTTCAATGGTTATGTAAACTATTTTACTTGCCGGGCACTTAGCAAATCAGACAACACACTCGCCACTGAATTGAATACATGTCTCTGTCTGCAACATAACTCTTCTCTGAAGTAAACAAGGAAATGTCAGGCTGTCCTCTTCAGTGCTCAGCCCTGCCACCATAATTACAGAAGGGAAGAGGGAAGGCTTTGGCCGAGCAGAACACTTAGAGGTCCATTTGCCAGTAGAGGGTCGATCCTGGGCCTGGCTAACAGATTAGATTTGCCTGTTATAACCTGGACTCAAGGAGACGTAATGCAGAAATAAATACCTATTACACAGCTTCCCCCTCTACTCTGCTGTCAGCCCATTACAGCCCACAGACACCCAGGTGCAGTGAGCTGGCATTCAGACAGGCTTTCAGGAGCTGCTCTAACAGCCATGAACTAATGAGCTTCTCTCAGTATAAAAGACCCTTTGGGAACCGGAATGCTGTGGACTTTACACTAAACCTAACCTGAAATACAACACATCCGGTGTTGGTGTTATTCTACTGTTAACACTGCACATGTTATTATGAAAACAGTTGTGCTGCTTAAAATGTTAGTTAAAATAAAAAAAAAAAAATGATCTTTCCCCCCTTACAAACGTTTTGTAATATTATGCCTTTACGGTCACATTTGAACAATTTATTGCATGCTTGCAAGTAAACAATCATTTCTTACTGGCCCCAAACTTCTGAACAGTAGTGCAAGTTTTGGCCATATCGACAGAGACAGAGCTCTTAAAGAGGAAATAAGGGAGAACAGAATGATGGAAAGAACTGAGACGAGACGACTGTGTTGACTGAAACTGAATCATAATTTTTTTACTCTCTAAAGCGCATGTCAACAACAGGGCAAATAATCAGGCCAAAAACATTATTAGGATGAATAACACATAAAACATCCTTGTGACACAAAGTCATCTTCAAAAAACAAAGGACATAATTAATCATTTTACAGTAACATGGTTTTATTTTAGAGATGATTTGGAGGAGAGTAGTGGAACAGATGAGGAACAGACTGAGTTTACAAGAATGAGCTACACTTAAATGACAATTTTATCAACAACAAAAAAAAAGCACTGAGGCGAGGGTGAGGGATTAAGTATTTATCATCTGTCACAGTGCAGTTATGAGCTAAACCTTTTTCACGGCCATCGTTTTCCTCAGTTTTCCTGAAAAATGGAACTTATGAGGGGTGCTGAGTGCTCGAGGAGAATTTTACAAGGTGGACAGAGGCTGTAGACAGTGCGGGATACATTCATTTACATTTTCACAGATAAAAAAAAAAAGGAAAGAGTTTCAAAAGTTCATGCTGCACCCTATGTCATCAAAATGTGATAGAACCTGTTGTAATTTTTTTGGTGAACAATCCCTTAACACCGCACTACTAATAACAATTTATATATTAACAGTCAGTGTTCATAGTTTTGTGATGTCAAAAGCCAATTTGATTTTTACACATTTTTTAAAATGTGTAATGTTTACTCATTTAAAGCATAAATAATATTTATGCTTTATCCATATTCATTCACTGTAACAATTCTACTGGAAGACATACTGACAGTAATTTGATGACATATGGTTCTCTTATTCAAAAACATATCTTCAATTTACCTTCCTGCGAGAGAGAATTAAACTGATACTAACTGAAATTGAGCCAAATAACTAAAAACGAGCATGAGGGATAAGTTAGTACTATATTGTATATAATCCTATAACAACGTCAATGATACTTAAACTTGCAATCAGATGGCCAAATGTAATCTTGTAAGGCTTTTATAAGCCTAATATATAGACAGCTGCAAAGAGTGAAAGTGAGTGGGTGTATTCTCTAGGTGCTCTAGCTGCTCTGTCAGGTATAGCTCAGGAAGGAGTCCGCTACAGGTGGATGAACAGTAGACAAACCACACTCAACTAGTCTCAACCAAAATGCTCAAAACGTCATGTCGTATTCTATTAATATCAGGATTCACTTAATATTTTGTGAACCTCAAAAGCACAGTCAGATGAGCAAATGGTTCTGGTTCTCTAGGCAAATGCCATGGGAGATAATTAGAAAGTTTGGATGATTAGTTTAACAGGTCTCAGAGTCTTGGCAGGATCAGCACTTCCCGCCCTGCTGGCTGATTAAACTTCTGCTCAACACCAATTACATTCTCAGCATTCACAGACGCAGGCAGTTAGCACCAAGGATGTCAGGCCTGCACCTTTTCACACAGAGCAGGAAAGCTGTTACAACTGTTAACTAGTAGTCACTATTCCAGCTGGCATGAGCAATGCAATGTTTTCTGGATACAGTTCAGCAGCCCAGTATCTCATAATGCTGTGTCATCTGGATAGATTTGGATTGCATGAACAACAGATCCGACAAGCCGCATCCTCTTTCACTTTACCCAGAGGCTGTTACTCTCAAAGGACGACAGTATCAAAAGAGATGAAATGCTAATATCATTTGAAAATGAACTCTTTTTTTCCTGTAGATCAGTTAATCAAACATGTTGACGCTTGAATCTGGCAAATCCTCAGATATGCCCCTCACCAAAGCTTTTACAGACAACTGTTTGCTTTTTTAGTCTAAACAGATTCAACAAAAAGGCGTCTCTATTTGATGATGTTATCTGGCATAGAGAATATATTAAACTATGTTCAGAAAAGAAGAGTAGTAGAGCAGGAAATGGTTAGGACGTGTGACCCCTGAGTCCTGACCTCTGAGTCCTTTGAGCTCTGCCAATGCAAAAGAATAAAGAGCAGCCGGGGGCATTACTGATGCTACACCTCTCAAAAACGGGTCACTACCTGGAGCTACCCAGAAAAACAAAGATAAGAAACAAGAGAAACCGGGAGGGAGAGAGAGGGGAGACCTCACCTGAACTCTCCATAGACTCAGCTGTGTTTTAAGAGCGGCTCTACTGAGTGTTTTAAAGAGTGATTACCCGAGGGAGTCTTTGGATGGCATGTGATGCATGTGCTAAACAAGGTCATCATAAGTGTCCCGTACAATAACGGAATTTAGGACAACTACCAAGAAAAATGTGTTTCTTCATGCTAAAACGAATTATATCAGTACATTCCAAAGTGGTTGAAATTGACTTCACACACCAAATCATAAATTACCAATCTGCCTGTGCAGCAGAATTCAGTCACATGCCTCATATATACTCGGCAGTCTCTTCAGCACTGACCCGGCAGAGCAAAAATAGAGAGAGAAAGTCTGGTGAAAGGACCATTCCATTAAAGAAAATCGGGTCTGTGCTGCAGTTTTTCATGCTCTGAAAAGTCCATATAAACTGGGTTTCTCTCTGACAATAACAGCCTAAGAGGGATCCGTCAGGCCCTGCAGCGATGGGTGGAGCAGGACTGAATGGATCAGAGACGGACTGAATTAGAGAGGGTCACTGTTCTCCATCACTAACCCTTCATTCATTACACACTCCATCCTAAGGCCCTCCAGCTCTGGCTTTATCGCACTTCCTATCTGTAGTTAAACAATATTTAATAAACACACACACATAAACTACACACACCCCCTAATATTTCTCAGCAGTATGACATTTCAACAAACGATTATATTCCCTTAAAGCAATCTGTTTTGTAAATGCATGTTATAATATTATTGTGAACATTTCATCAATATCTGCTTCATTTTTTTTATTATATAAAAATAAAATAATATATTTATAAAAAAAAAACATTCTTATTTTGGTTTCCATGAATTATAGTTTAAATATAGTTTGAAGATGAGTGACAAACCACCAAAAACAATCACATTTTCATTGAAAACAAATATCATCATTACACAAAACACATCCTGGAAGGCAGAAGGGGAAGAAGAGAAGAAACAAGAACACGGCTTGTCAGCCAAGTAGCCCATGGGCCAAATACAGCCCGTTTATCAATTTATACAGACCGTTTGATTGATTTACAGATCACGGAACTGCCTGATACATGAGAGTGCTTTCTGTACAAAACTCTGTGGTGAAATCAAAAGCACTCAAGTGGTCAACAATTGCCAAGTCAGGGCACAGCATGCTTTTAGCTTCCAATGGTCATAGTTCAGGTACTTGCCAAACATGACCCAGATCAGCATAAGCACACATATTTGATCAAGTCTCAATCTATCAGATGTATTTATGCAAATAACTTGACTGTTGACATCAAGCATTAAACTGTTGCAGCTTATTTGATCAGAGTGTGTGCTGTAAAAAGTGTTACCGGGAAGCGCCACTGAACATATAATGTTTGGTTCTATTCAGCTATGAGTCATTTCTTAAGCTTGAACATCATTAAATATTTGTTTCAATTTACTAATTAATGACCATGTGTACTGTGTATTTAAATGCTGTCAAATGATTAAGCGTGATTAAAATAAAAGTTTTCGTTTACATAACATGTGTGTGTGTACAGTGTACATATAAATACACACTCATACAGTTTATATTTAGAAAATATTTACATATATACATGTATATATTTATATTTATATATAACTATATTTAATATACAAATAACATATTTTTCTTAAAATATACGTGCATGTGTGTGTGATTTTATATACATGTAATAAATATACACAGTACACACACATACTGTATGTAAACAAAAATTTTTTTTGCGATTAACCATTTGCAATTATGCGATTGATGTGATGCGGATGCGATTAATTATTTGACAGCACTAAGTGTTTGTGTGTGTGTGTGTATATATATATATATATATATATATATAAACAGTATAACAACTGAAGACAAATTCAATCTCTATCTTTTCAGTCACTGAGCATATTGGGGTGTTTCGTTTTGTTTCTCATGATATCATTTTAGCCTTAAAATAAAAAATGCCATAGTCGAATACACTAAAAATTTAATTTGGATTTCATAAGAAAGTAATTGAAGATCCCTGATTTTAGGGTAGATAAATAAGTACACAGCACAATCTACAGAGAGTAAGAAAGTGAGAGAGGAATCCTGGATATGTGGAAAGTTGTGTCTTAAAATGTGGGTATTTGTGCTCTGTTCTGTGGGGCTTGTACAGGTTGTCTGAGAGCAGTTAGAGAAGGAGAATGCTTGAAGAGGTGGAATGTGTGCTGGTAATTGCCTCCGTTTGGATATTTGCCCTGGGGTTTACAATAACAGTCCTCTTCTCTCATCTTTGAACAAGGGCCAATCACACCTCATGGCTATGCAACTACCCTCTGCAGCACAAAATAATAGGAGTGCACAAAACAGCCCCCATTACTGAACTTTAAACCCAACAGTGATTAATGTATGCTGAGTAAAGTAATTCTCTATTTAAAAAATGAAATATTCAATATGATTAGTTCACCCCCAGGCACCTGACAATTACAAAAAACTAGATAAAGTACTGATTTAACAATAATTCACAGTTAATTTATGCACATAATTCATCTTGCCACAGAAAAACTGACCATAATAATGGTTCCAACACTGCCATGTACATTGAGTTAGTTTACATCACAGCTGCACATTACATTTCACCCAAAAATTCTGTCATCATTTACTTCTTACTAATTTACTAATTCTTTCTTTTGCAGATAATTAGGGTCCAAACGATACTGGACCCTACTAATTTTCATTGTTTTGGGAAAAAAATATTTAAAAGTATCTTTCATAGAAGAAAGTCAGTCATACAGGTTTTGAATGACACAAGAATAAATAAATGATGACAGAATGTTCATTTTTGAGTAAACTATTCCTTTAACAAAATAAAAATAGAGAGGAGAGGAGGAGAGGAGAGGAGAGGAGAGGAGAGGAGAGGAGGAGAGGAGAGGAGAGGAGAGGAGAGAGGGACTGAACGATTGCTGCTCTGTAAAGTGAAGTCATGATGCTCTTTTCTGTGTGAGCTGGAGAGGGTTTGGAGAGGGGCATTTCTGAACCTCGTATCACACACTGCAATTAGTGTGGGCTGAAGATGCCTCTCTGTGTGGGAGAGAGAAAGAACGATGGTGTGCAAAAGCGAGAAACAGCTCTGTGGACATTTGTATTGTGTTGAATTGGTGCAGGTATTGTGTTGAATTGGTGCAGGATATGTAGGGAGTGGGATATGTGAAGTAAGGGACGTCCACCCTCAGAAGCACTCAACAGATGGCTGACAAATAAATTGTAAAGTTGTACCTGAAAATAAGAGCTTTGCATGTTCTTTCTAATATATCAAAATTGTTTCTGCTTCCACAGTACACATCTAGTAATCTACTATTCATTCACAACATCTGTTTGATTCTTCCGCACTTCTGGAAGTTGTTGACTATATGTAGATGCTCAGCGGCATATCCGATGCAGCTGGTTTCAAGACAACTTTTTTTTAATAACCCTGAGATGCTGGCATACAGGTGTATAATGATTTATATTTCGAGATTATCTGGTGTTTAGAAAGTAACTTTAGTTGCTTTGAAGTGTAGGTTTGGTGTATGGGACTTAGGAAACACAAAACCATAGCTGTTTGGGTCAAGCAAGTTAGAAAACATGGATAATGACAAGTTAGCTGAAACAACATTTCCATAGCTAATACTTTAGCTTCAGCTGCATAATATGGTTAATATTGAAGGGGTAGTTCACTAAAAATGTGTTCATCTGAAGTTGTTTAGTATAAAAAAATTAGTCAAAACAACTTCAGTGTTACATGGCTTCTGGAGCCCTTACAATAGCTTTGTGCTAATTATTCACATTTGGGGCAACAAGAGCGTGAGCAGAGAATGACATAATTTGTTTTCCAGTTGAACTACCTCTGTAATGCAGAAAAGCCAACGCTAATATAACTGCTGTTAAAGAGCCCCACTGAGAGCCCTACTAGCCAAAATAGCAGGGTGAGTGGGCGAATTAGCACTCGTCATTGACCTGACACATGACATTACACAAACATTTTTGGGAAGTTTCATCCCTGACAAAGCCTTCAGTGAGTACCCAGCCCATCTAATATTAGAAAACTCCAGTAGCGTTGGAGGGGGAACATACCTGCGAGGACCCTATTGACGGATGAGTGTGTTGCCAGGCCCGGCTGCCCTCGCTCATGGAAGATTCCAGCATACGGCAAAAACTCCGGCAGGAGGAACCGCCTGGGAGAGATGGAGGGAAACAGAGGCAGTGTGAGAGAGAACGACAGGACATGTGAACCCAAGATTTCAGAGTTTTGAGGTTGAGTAACAAATCAGCATCACATGCATGTTTCACAGAGAAGGACATTTCATAGTGCACTGTGACAAATTCACTAAAACAATACATCCAGTATGACAGATGAAATGCGAAAAATTTTGATTTTAAATATAAATGATTACAAAACCAATTTCAATACAAATTTCAATTGTGAAAAGTATCAATAAAAAGTAAAAAATAAAATAAAAATTAAATTCCCCAAATGTGTGCAATATACACTACATTTCAAAAGTTTTTGAAAGAAATTAAGACTTTTATTCAGCAAATACACAAAAAAAAAAATGTATTTAATACAAAAGATTTCTGTTTCATAGTGTGAAACTTATGTGAACTTTCTCTTTGAAATTTCTATTCATAAATAGATATGAAAAAAGAACATGAATATGAATTTTCATAGGATACTGAAAAAAAAAGTTTCCACAAAAATCTTTAGCATCACAACTGTTTTCTACATTGATAACGTTGACTAGAGTAATGGCTGCTTTGGAATAGATTACAATTTAAAATATATTAAAGTAGAAAACAGTAATTCTATTTTTTACAAATATTTCCTAGTATTACTGGTTTTATTAATATTACTGTTTTACTGTATTTTCAATCAAATAAATGCAGCCTTGTTGAGCATAAAACACATTTAAACAAAGCCTTACTGACCCCAAACTTTTATTAAAAGTAGTGTATAGGGTAAACGTACCTATTAAGCTCACCAAAATCTACACTGATACGTTTTAGTGCACAAGATATTGGTTTCAGTACAAAAAGTTACGTTAAAATATGAATCTCTCACACAAAAATATTTTATTTTATTTTAAATGACAAAGCATTTCAATTAAGATATACATCATTAAATGCAAAAAGTCTGGCTGTGCTTAATGGGTACATTTTTGTACCCTTTAAGCACACCCCTGTTCCCATTAAAGGGATAGTTCACCCACAAATGAAAATTCTGTCATCATTTACTCACCCTCAAGTAGTTACAAACCTGTATGAATGTCTTTGTTCTGCTGAACACAAAGGAAGATATTCTGAAGAAAGTTTGTAACCAGGCTGTTTTGGGGAACCATTGACTTCCTTAGTAGAAAAAAAATACAATGAACTGCTCTGTTTCCCACTTTCTTCAGAATATATTCCTTTGTGTTCGACAGAACAAAGACATTCTTACAGGTTTGGAACTACTTGAGGGTGAGTAAATGATGACAGAATTTTCCTTTTTGGGTGAACTATCCCTTTAAGCTCACATTATGTTTTATTAAAAATTATTGTTTATTTTTAAACAACCTTTTAAAGAATAATTAAAAAATATTTTTTGAAGGTACAAAGTCAATCACAAAAAAACCTGAAAACTAAAATCAAGCAACAAGGCATTCAATTTGATCAGTTATATATTCATAGTGAAGTGTCATTTAAAGGGGTCATATGATGCTTTTTCAAATATCATTATTTTGTATATTTGTTGTAACAGAATATGTTGACATGCTTTAATGTTAAAAAAACACTTTTTTTTCAAATACTATACATTATTGTAGGCCCTCTATGCCCCGCCTCTCTCAAACGCTTCGTTTTCTACAAAGTCCCTCCTTCCGACAAGCACAGTCTGCTCTGATTGGCCAACTGACCAAGAGCATTGTGATTGGCCGAACACCACAAGCACGAGTCGGAAATGTAACACCACTTTCCATAATCCCGAGCTTCAACTTTCAAGATAAATGTAAAGACAGTTAAAATGTCCTTAGTTTTACCATCAATTCAAGCCCGAGAGGGGAACAGAGTCGCGTGACAGACACAGTGATGAAGCTCATATGTGTTTGCACACAAGCCGCAGTTGTGATCTGACCATGTCTCGAGCGCACACGCGAGCGCACACACAAGACGCTGTGCTGTGACCCCTCTCTCTCTCTATCTCTCACGCACACGCGACACGCCTCGATGCAAGGATATGTATTCTACATGTATTTACGGTTTGATTTGAATGAAAAAAAAGCATCCTTGCATTGAGGCGGATACAGAAGAGCGTACGCTGCATAATCTCCAAAATGGCGCTACAGTGACGAGGAGAGACAGAGAAGAGACGAATTGTTGAAAAAAAGTCGTTATTTTTATTTTCTTTGTGTATAAAAAGTATTCTCGTAGCTTCATAAAATTCAGATTGAAACATGGGAGTCAATGGGACAGTCACAAGCCTCCCGGTTTTTATCCACAATATCTTAAATTGTGTCCCAAAGATGAACAAAGCTTTTATGGGGTTGAAACGACATGCGGGTAAGTGAATAATGACAAGATTTTCATTTTGGGGCGGAGTAACCCTTTAAACTAATAGCAAAACATCCTTGCAGTCACTGATTCAGAAGCACCAGATTGTCAGAGCAAAGTCAGAATTACCTCCTCTCATAGGTTCACGAAATGCTCGTCCATAAAATGCGTTTCTGTTCTGTTGTAAGTAATCTTAATGATTCATCTACTTTCAGAAGGCCAAATAAAGTGCTTTTGCTTTCGGCTAGAAACACAAAGATTCTCCCCGACACGGCTGCATCAACAGTACTGCGCTTACTGAAACCACGCCTTCTTTCTTTGCGTGAACATTTGGACTGCATTATGCAAATATTTCCACATCGTGATGAAGACATGTGGGGGCGTGTTTAAATGAGCAGTTTTAGGGGGGCGTGGCAGAGTCTTAACTTTGATAAAGAATATCTCTTTGATTTTGAGACTTTAGTCTTTGCAACTTCAGGGATCGTTTCTATGCAGAACCAGCTTGTAACACTCCACAGAGAAAGGAAAAGTTTAAATCACATCATATGACCCCTTTAAGCACATTGCAACATCTAAAGGTGCATCTCAATAAATTAGAATGTCGTGGAAAAGTTCATTTATTTCAGTAATTCAACTCAAATTGTGAAACTCATCTATTAAATAAATTCAATGCACACAGACTGAAGTAGTTTAAGTCTTTGGTTCTTTTAATTGTGATGATTTTGGCTCACATTTAACAAAAACCCACCAATTCACTCTCAACAAATTAGAATACTTCATAAGACCAATAAAAAAAAACATTTTTAGTGAATTGTTGGTCTTCTGGAAATTATGTTAATTTACTGTATATGTACTCAATACTTGGTAGGGGCTCCTTTTGCTTTAATTACTGCCTCAATTCGGCGTGGCATGGAGGTGATCAGTTTGTGGCACTGCTGAGGTGGTATGGAAGCCCAGGTTTCTTTGACAGTGGCCTTCAGCTCATCTGCATTTTTTGGTCTCTTGTTTCTCATTTTCCTCTTGACAATACCCCATAGATTCTCTATCTATCTCTATCTGATTAACTTGAACTACAGGAGGTATATAGTAACAAACACATCAATTGTTAAGACATTAAATATGATAATACATATTTTTTTATTTTTATAATCTGAGCTCAAATATGGACGTGTGCTTAATGGGTACGTGAGCTTAATAGGTACATTTACCTTATTTATAATATAATATTTATTATTATTATTATTAGAATATTGCATCAATTTCTCTCACATCAACTCTATTGCAATCAATTGTGAGTCAGGTCTCCTGTGTACTTCTTGCGCCTGCAGAATGCCATTTGTATGACGCACAACACACTCTCAGCTGGACGCTGCCCATGTAGGCAGTAGGCAGTGAGGCAGCTCACTAGGTTTTGGAACAGAGTTAGCATGTATTTCTGGTGTATTGGCATAAGCAGACTAAAAGTGTTCCTACCTGGGCACAAAGCGACCAAGGGAGGGGGCAGACATGCGTGCGTTACGAGGAGCCCTATGTCTGCTTCCATTGTCTCTGTACACACACACACACACACACACACACACGGAACTGGTCAGCAACAATATAATCATTAGATCAAACATAACTTTCTCAAAATCAAAATCATTTGTCTTTTTCAAAATAATTTTGTAATTTTGGAAAATAAATTCAAAGCATGATGAATACTTTCTTAAATTAAACAACTAAAGTGCATAAGCATTTCTACAATCACATTTTAGCTGAATGAGAACATCAGTACGCTCACAAGGTAAGAGTGGGAATGATTGATAAAGAACTGAAAGAAAAGAAAAGGTTTATGATTTTTTTTTGGCAGACATAAATATTAATATGAAGGCTAACTGAAAGACTGATGGATTTCATAAGTATTCTGATGAATATGGATCTGTGGTCCCAGACTCCAGTGAACGCTGAACTCTCCAGCCAGCGGGTGGAATTATTCATCAGCTCAGAGGAGGGCATCTAATCCGTGCCAAAAAAAGAAGGCAAAAAATAGAGAAAGAGAGGGGGAGAAGGTGCGTGGTTTGGAGAGGAGAGAAACAACGATATTAAACTAGTGGAGGGGTTGAAGAGAGGGAAAGAGAGACATTTTTTGGCGCATTAATGGTTCCATAAAAAGGACCAATGACTAGTTGGCTGCTTCCAAAAACACATTTTCAAACAAATTAAAAGAGCGTTTTCATATTAAAAATATGATTCTGGACTGCGTAACAGTTCCCAAAAGAAGAGAGTATTGCTCAGGTTTTTAAAGGTCTGATAAAGAGATTGCAAGGGATGTGTAATTTCATAATTTGCTTAAGGTAAAAAAAAATTTAACGGCTTAGAAAAGTTTCAGGAAAAAAAAAAATACAACTCTTATTTTCAACTCCCCTATGCCCCATCTGTATTTGTAGAGTCTTATCCAATGTCTCAACAGACATCTGTCATACACACACAGCCTGTATCCCCTACTCACATATCCACGGGCACTAGTGATGTGCGGATGAGCTAAAACATCACCCGAATCTGCAGCTTCAAATAAATTATCCACCCGCCAACCACTACAGTGCCCTCCAAAAGTATTGGAACAGTAAAGACAAAATTGCTCTGTTGGCTGTGGAGTCAAGACATTTACAAATATGATTAAAAGATGAATATGAGACAAAACTACAGAATGTCACAAAGATTCAACACATACATGATCAGAAAAGTTCAGCATTAGAGTCTCTAGCAAAAACAAAGGGCATGGAGGTTACAGTGGAGCATTTGGACACACATCAGCGCACACAATTAGAGCTCTAGCAAAAACAAAGGGCATGGAGAAATCAGGAGTTTGGAAACCATCAGCGACACCAGCAACAACAACTACCTGATCGGCTGAGAAAACAACAGTAGTTGATGACAGACAAATCCTAAAAGCTGTGAAAATGAACCCTAAAAGACAAGTCTGTAAAATCACCAACAACTTCCGGAAAGCTGGGGTCATGCCCTGACAATCTACTGTCCTCAGGAGACTTTGACACAGAATTACAGATGCTACACAGCAAGATGCAAACCTCTGACCAGCACCAAAAATAGAAAGGCAAGATTAGAGTTTTCAAAAAAGAAAAAAGGTGAGCCAGAAGAGTTTTGGAACTGTGTTTATGGACAGAGGAGACAAAGATGAACCTTTATCTAAGTGATGGGAAAGCAAAAGTGTGGAGAAAAAAGGGAACTGCAAAAGATCCCAAGCATACAGCCTCATCTGTAAAGCATGGTGGAGGTGGTGTCATGGCATGGGCATGCATGGCTGTCTCTGGAACAGGCCGTCTCAACTTTACTGATGACTTAATGCATCAATTAATTAATTTGGAAGGGTACAAAACCATCTTGCCTACCAATATTCAAGATAATGCCACCAGATTCATTGGGAAGTGCTTCATATTGCATCAGAACACTGGCCCAAAACACCCTGCCAGTTCAGTCAAGGAATTTATAAGGGCAAAGAAATGGAAAGTCTTACATTGCCAAAGTCAATCTCCAGATTTAAATCTGAATGAACATGAATTTCACCAGCTGAAGAGGAGAATAAAGGCAGAAACTCCCCAAAACAAGCAACAATTGGAATTGGCTGCATTAAAGGCTGGGAAAAGTATTTCAAAGGATGAGACCAAGATGTCTATGTGTCACAGATTCACTGCTGTGATTGTGCGCAAGGGATCTGCAACTAAATAACAGCTTTTAATCTTTTATATCTGCCTTATGTTCAACTGTCCCAATTCTTATGCTCACATAAATGACTGGGATGAATTCTAAAAGTGCTGTTCTTTTTATTTGGTAAAACATGTATGTGTTGAAACGGCTAATAATAAAATGTGACATTCTGTAGTTTTGTCTCATATTCATCTTTTAATCATATTTGAAAATGTCTTGACTCCACAGCCAACAGAGCAATTTTTTCTTTACTGTTCCAATACTTATGGAGGGCACTGTATATTTTTGTCTGATTTAGATAACCGCACCCGATCATCCTTCGTCACATTCAGGGTTCATACGGTCATGAAAAAAACTGAAAAAGTCATGACATTTTAAAACAGCAATTTCCAGGCCTGGAAAGTTTTGGAAAAAATAAATAAAACCCAAAAGGTTTTGGAAAAGTCATGTTTCATGGGGTCCTGAATTTCGGAGCAGGATTGCGCATATATCGCATCATTCCCACAGCTTTCGACTTTAAAATGAGGGAAATTCCTGCAAAACATTTATTCAATTTAGCGTGTAGGTTAGATGAGTAAATAAATTCACACAAACCATCAGAACAAATCAGTCATTTGAAAACAGCGTGAGTGTACCGCGTCTTCTCTGTTTGACCTTCGACATCGACGCATCTGGTGCTGCTGCACTCTGCGATACAAGACTTCAGCTCTCATATCGGTACAGTTGACAGAAGTGCCTAATCGGTCATTGTTGCATCGTCACAAAAATGTATTATTTGCACGTCTTTTTAAGCCTTTCAGTACTTGCGCGCTCCAGAGGCGCATCTCTAAGCGCTCACAATCACATCCAAAGGACGCACTTGTTGCGCTTAAGTGGCCAAATACACACAAAATGACGTCAAAATGGTCGTCCTGGCAAGTATTCTCATAAGCACTGTCGGTTTTGTCTTAAGTTAATGTAAACAGTTGTGAATGAAAACGCATGTGTAGCCTATGTTTTGGATCCGTGAAATAGGTCTTGTGACAGCAATAAGTTGTGCTTTTGTCATTAATGTTAATCAAACAACAAAAGACGGAGTAAATCCCTCACTGCGTTTGACTAAATAATATTTTGTTGAATAACTTTAATATGTTAATTTACAGTTTATTCAATTTCTGTAGCCTATTTAACACACGTTCATATTTTAGAAAATTTAGTTAATATTTGCATCATTAATGATTTATCATATCCACCCACGACCCACCCGCAAATAATCGGAATGCAATTTTTTATTACCCGACCCGCGGATCATCCGCAGTGCCCGCGATTACAACCGCCATCCGCGCATCACTAATGGCCACCTATTTCATTAGAACTCATTCTTCTAATTATTGCACATAATTTGCATTATACATTTATATATTCATTGTGTATACACTACCGTTTAATAGTTTGAGGCCAGCAAGACTTTTTTGGGGAAAATACTTATATCCAGCAATGATCCAATAAATTGATCAGTAAAAATAACATAACATAAAAAAATAACAGCTTGGCATTAAACTAATTAATTACATTTTATAAGTTTCAAATAATTATTTTACAGTTTTATAATATTTCCCAATATTGCTGTTTTTCTGTATTTCAAATAAATGCAGCCTTGGTGCATAAAATACTTATTTTGTGAACATTAAAAAAATCTTACTGACCACACACTTTTGGATGGTAGTGTAATTTGTTAAATATGTGAAAGCCCGAGCAGGTGGGCTTCCCTAGCTTGACCAATGTTTGCTCCTCATCAACTTAAACATAGTGGGCCGTTTTTCCTTGTCATCATTGTTGCCTTTGGCAAGGCACTGTGCTTAGTAAAACTGCTTTAAAATAATATGTATTTTAAAAAGCATAATGCAAAAGTTTGAATTCAACTGAAAACACAAAAGATGAGAAAAATGTTTTCTCTGACTTATATAATTTCACAGTTGTCCAGCAAATGAGGAAAAAAGCATCAAGCACAAAGCCGTACATTAGTACGTCCCATCGGAATCAGTCAAAGTGCGTTTCAAGCCAAGGCTAATGCTAATGCCAAGCGCTATAAGAAAAGATGCCATGGGCAACTCTGGTAAAATTGTTGGCAAGCTCAGTAAGTCAGTTGAAAATCAGAAATGATAACATTCTGGGATTCAGAGCCTGCCTTGTATGTTTGTTGGGTTGCCTAGCAACAAAACAGGGAAATAAATCCATAGAGATTTTTACGAGCGGATGAGAGCAGGTAAGAATGCAGAAACAATCGCTTGGCACAGGCTTTGTGTGTCTGTGTTATTGTTTACTTACTCAAACTCCTCAAAGTCAACTTCGTTGCTCTCCACGCTGGGGGCAGAGCCAGGGGAGAGGCTACTGGGATTGGAGGACAGAGGTCGGGGTCTGCTGGGGGGACGGAGAGAGCGCTGGCGAATGCTGTCACGCCGAGACAGATACTGGATCATACGCTGTGCGTAATATGCTGCAGGGGACAACCTACACACACACAACACAGATAAAACCCACAATGATGTTAGATATTTACTAGACCAAACAAGCCATCCTCCTGTTTCTATACTGATGTATTAATCAAATAAATACATGCACAGAGATGCACTGATTCACTATATGTGTGCCAAAATTGGTACACTGCCAATACTGATAGAGATCCTTCAGCATCTTAAACTAATGAACTACAGCTATGGTTACTTCTATGATATTGTTTTTGTGTTTAATTAATATTTTGGCTTGATTGTGTTTAAGTTAGCATGTGTTCATGCCGCATTGTCCCTTCTCTGACAAACGCCTCGATTTATTTCCTGGTTTTATGAAGCTCAGAAATACATGGGCTGAGATTGGTTACTGGCTCAGTGTGTTGTGATTCGCTACCGCCTCTACTTCTGAATTCAAGTGGCATGTGCAATTGTAAACAGATAATGCTTATCAATTTGAGCCCGATTGAGACCCAGAGGATATTAGTGAAGAGGATCGTGCAGAACCTGTGCAAGCACGGCTCTTAATGGTATGTTTGGTTGTTGTTGTCTCATACTTTTAAATACGCTGCTATTTGTAAGTGCTACTGCTTCTGTTAGCTTTTAATATACGGTTTTATCCTGATTAAAGCTTTAATACAGCACAGCAACCACACGCGTGTCCATTTATAATGCTTCTCATTGCTGTGTGAAAATAAGTGTATAATTGGAACAGTTTGTTGTCCAGAGCAGGGCGACACGAGTAACAGTATTAAGAACCGCTGCTTTAATGATTTTGAAACTTGTGAATCCATTAGAATCGTTAGAAGACAGAATGCGATTCAAATGAATAGATTTTTACGTGCATCCCTAGTTTTCTCTTCCTCTTCTCTAAAGCAGCGCAGCATGGCCTCGCCCTCTTCTTTACATGTTCATTAACGTATCAGACCCGGGAAGTAACTCGCTTAGAGGCATTAAACTTCCAGAATTTTAAAAGACGATATATTGAACTTTCAGCGCCGCAACTCTGCAGATATTGTTTATGCTCAAACAGCAACATTACACACTAACTAATGTTAAAAAAGTGAAATCGCAATCAACCACCCCTTTAATATTTTGGTTAAAGTTTCAACCGTTCAGCACTGTAACCAATCACAAACTGTCTGTTGAGTACATTAATGCAATGGCCAATAAGAGATGTTTAAGTTAATTCATAAAGCATAAAACATAGACAAACCAATCCAAATGGCAAAGGTATAAGTGGTCCAATTCACAAATAAACATGAGGCCGGTTGCATAAACTGCTTAGACTAGTGTTAAAAAGTTAGTCATCTAATTGGTTTTATTCAAGACTGGTACCAGTTGCATAAACATAGTTACTATTTAAGACTGTGTCTTGTGAACTAGTTTGACCAATTAGCAGTAAGCCAAAGGGGTAATCAGCCTCACTTTTTGGATTCAAATTAGACCAGTCTACTTTTATGTAACTGACTTTAAAAAGTCATGACCAGTCTAAAAGAAAAATAATCAACAGATGACTAACTTTTTAAGATTAGTCTAAGCAATTTTTGCAAACTGGCCATGTTCACAACTTTGTAAAGTAAGACAAAAAAGTAGATTGGCCCAATTTTTATCAGAAAAATAATACTGATTACCTCTTGGCTAACTGTATGTTGATCACAATAGTTCTTAAGACAGTTTTAACATAGTGGCTATGTTTTTGCAACTGGCCCCTGTTCACTGAATTAGTAACATTTTCATGTTTGTAACGATCTGGCCTTTTCTATCCTGACAGGAACCTCCACTGATCATCTTCTGTTTTTAAACATCTTTTATGCATAACTGATATATACTTAATACTAACTTTCGTATCCACTCAATAAAAGCTGCATCTATTCTCATTTAATTCAGCTTCAGAGACATTATTTAGCATTTTGGTGGAAGGACTCGCTAAATGAAGCCCTCAAAACTACAATCCTTTGTGCAGTTTAGACAGGAAGAGCATCTGGAGTTTCATTCTGTCTTGGACTAGTAGAGCAAGTACATCTGCCACCAGCTTGGAACAGATGAGCTTAATACTAAGACAAACAGAGCTAAATTCCAAATAAACCCCAGGGTGTGACAATGGTCACACATCCTCACCAGTCGCAAAGAGAATTACTGTAATTATGAAGCCAACGAAACCGAATATTCTCCCTCAAACACACAGAGATGCAGGGACAGAAACTTGGCAGAACTTTTTAGAGCTCTAAGGAACTGAGAATCAGCCAAATCAGTGACAGTCTGTCTGTAAGAGCCTAAACACACAACTCACACACAAAATTTATCGGCATGTGTTCGAGGATGTGTTTTAGGCCAATATATAGAGAGAGACAGAGAGAGAGAGAGATCTGGGAAACAACCGTGTCATATAGCGCCAATTACTTGTGGCTCTGAATGTGTTGGATTTAGACTATCCTTCTGCTCAGATGGCTTCTAACACTAGGTACATTCTGCTCAGGGGGAAATTAGTCGGTTGTGGTAATTCACAGGTTAGAGATGTGCATCAGCCTGTGTGTTTGTGCGAACCTGCCATCGGGAGTCCGTGCTAACAATCTGTCTTGATCCCAGACCACAGCTGATTCCCCAGAGCTCAACAATGACTCACTAGCCATGAACTCACTTTATTATGAGCCTCGCTCACAGATTCAGAAGATGCTGACAGGCTATGTGTGTGTGCCCGTTTGAATTAGGGGGACATTGGGGTGCTGGCAGGTATGAAATGTCACTCCGCTGTCCGGCAGCATGACACACTCTTCATCATTAACTAGACCTCCCCGGCCAAGTGGCATGACCATGAAATGCGGTTCACACAACACTCACACAAACACACACCTCACACACACAATGAATCACCTGGCCGGATCGGGATAGATGGGGTGGTCTCGTGATCCAGAGACGTCGTATCTGGAAGGAGACATCATGGACGACTCCAGCAGCCTCCTACAAAACACAATTATATTGTTTTGTATGTTTTTGAATTGTGAAGACTTTCACTTCCTGCTAATAAAGAATCTCTGGACATACGTCACAGAAAGAAGAGGAAGACCCACTTTCCTCCCATTTCCACTACGCTGTTTCTACAGTAACACTCCCCACCATGGGCCATCACAATCATTAAAAATCTCAATTAAACTCCACAAGGACATTAGTATGCTCATTACCGACTGTTATGCGAAGGCTAAATGAATGTAATGTGTAAGTAATGATGTGCGTGCCAGGCCTGGCTAGGAATCGGTTAATAACCCGTTAAATTGGAGCATTTGTTAAGTTTGAGTTTGTTCAATTCCTCATACAACAAAGAGTTTGCTAAAGGCCATTAAAAGACGAGACTGAGTCCAGCGGACGAAAACATGCTGCCTCGGACTGACAGGGCGCAAAGCCGAAGGGACAGTTTTGCAGCGAGCGGGGCATTTTTATTCAGCATGAGTCAGTGTGGTGTGTGTGTATGTGAATGTTTTTGGTGTGGGTGTGCTCAGCTCATTACAATGCCATCTTCTGCCCTTTGACTCACAGCAAAAACAGAACGGATCGATTCTGACTCCTTTTCACACATTTGCTTTGTCTGCTCCCTTTGACTCTTAAAGATCAAGATCTGCATTTTAACAGAGATGAAGCAAACAATGCTCTTTAAAAATGCACAACATTTTTACGAAACGTCCTGTTCTGGTAATGTTGGCTGTGCGGTATTTTTAACTTGTTTTGTCTGCATTCACCTTAAGAAGTAGCATCATTTGGTACTACAGTATTAAGATCTTTTCACATTTCTGTATTCTACAGTAACGTTTAAATGTCAGTTTTGTTTTTTTGTATCCATTTATTTTACAGTAAACAAGTTGCTCTTGATTCAGGTACAACACCAAATAGCAGGTAGTGGGAAGACTTTGTTCTGAAACTTTGCTCCATGCTCAAAGCTGTGAGTCAGTAACATTGAACTGGAGCAGGACTCGTGGGAGAACGTCAAATGACAAAGTACTAATTCTCGTTGCACTTCTGCATAAGTGAAGTGTGATACTGTTTTTTTTTTGTTGCACAGCATTGGCATTAAAACACAGCAAAATCACAGCACAGTCATGCACATGGGACAGGCTGTTCGGTGACATGAAAAGAGAAGGACTATGTTTTAGAGTGCAAGTACATCATCAGT
Organism: Ptychobarbus kaznakovi; assembly: GCA_027422405.1. Taxonomy (NCBI): domain Eukaryota; kingdom Metazoa; phylum Chordata; class Actinopteri; order Cypriniformes; family Cyprinidae; genus Ptychobarbus; species Ptychobarbus kaznakovi. Next base: position 16,426,998 of record CM049798.1, read on the forward strand.
ATAAAGATCAACAGGCCACTCAGTGATGGAGATCTGTGTGCAAAGTTACCGCCACATATGCACAGTGTAATCAGCTACTGCCCCCCAATGGACTGTAGCTGGCAATGCAGGAACCCTTGAGGGGAGTATCTGCAAAGATTGTCCCATATTTTAGGTCAGATTTCTTACAAAAGAGCCAATGTGATGAACTTCAACTTATAAAAGTGGGTCGGTTAACTCAACTGCAGCACCCAACAAAATCAGACTTCTCTTTATGAGCCAAGTGACCTAGCGTTTGCATGACTACGAAGTCAAAGTAAGTCAAATGTGACAGCCGAGAAGAAGTTGAATACTAGGCTGTGAGTCAATGCTTATCTTTAATGACTGAAGTAGACACAATTGAATGCAGCATCAGCAGTCTGACCCAGAGCTCATATGGACATTACCAAATAAAAATACAGGACTAGTTTTAAAGGGCCTTAAACAATAGACTGTTTCCTGGTGGTGCACAAACAAAATAAATCTAGGTGTCAAATAGCACATAGATTTAGCACAAATAGCAGTCTTATGGTCAGACTATCAACTTACTCTTCCTACAGCTGTCAAGATAAACTACACATACGGTAAACTACCATTCAAAAGTTTGGGGTTTATAAGACTTTTTTTTTAATACTATTATTCAGCAACGGTGCATTAAAGTGATCTGTGATAGTCAAGAAGCCTACATCTGTACGTCACAAAATATTTCTATATCTATTTCTTTAAGAATCCTGAAAAAAAACAGTATCATGTTTTCCACAAACATATTAAGCAGCACAAATGCTTTCAACACTGATAATAATAAGAAATGTTTCTTGAGCACCAAATCAACACATATTAAACAATATTACTGTTTTTACTGTATTTTTAATCAAATAAACATATAAGCGCAAAAAAAAACTTCTTACATTTTTTTTTTTTTTAAATCATACTGACCCCAAACACTTGAATGGTAGTGTATACATATACTATTCATTGAGAGCACTTTTAATCACTTTTAAATAGAAGATGCCGTTTTTCCAGATATTACAGTAATTCAATTAAATTAAATTAAACTAAATTCAAGCACTGTCTGGATTTTCAAGGACCTGGTGTCCCTTACGGTTGAGATCACAACACAAGGGTGAGAAATATGAGCTCACAAATCTCAAATGACAGATTCATTCTGTTTGTGTTGCTTTGAACAGCATAAACATAACAAACATGTTCCTTTCACTTACAGTTTCTGTCAGTATCTTGCAGATACTTTCATTTGCTCCCTTTGACTCTTAAAGATCAAGATCTGCATTTTAACAGAGATGAAGTAAACAATGCTCTTTAAAAATGCACAGAATATTTACAAAACGTCCTGTTCTGGTAATGTTACGGTTTAGATCACAACACAAGGGTGAGAAATACGAGCTCACAAATCTCAAATGACAGATTCATTCTGTTTGTGTTGCTTTGAACAGCATAAACACAACAAACATGTTCCTTTCACTTACAGTTTCTGTCAGTATCTTGCAGATACTTTCACAGTGCTCCAAAAGTCCGCCGTGTACTTCACTTTTGACATGCTTGGTGAACACAACAAGCTCTTGTGAATTTACATAAATCCAGATTTAAAAAAACAATGACATACAAATACACTGGCCTGTTTCTATGCAATTCCTTACTGGTGAGATTAATAATTTATTTAGCAAAATCCAAAACGACACTTTGTTTGTCAACTTATTCGCTTTGTAATGTTTATTCATCTGTGCTGTGGGAAAGTGACAGTGTTGATATGCAGATAAGCACCTCATTAATACTAGGCCCAGCTCTGGATGGCACACTCTGCTTCGAGGGCTAATAGAGTGCACACAGACGGGCACAAGGTCAGATCGAGCTGATTTCCATGTCAGACACTTTTCTTTGAAGCCAAACAAGGTTCCTGATCGTTTTACTCGAATGACAGTTTATGTGGTGCATCGCAGTGTGGACTGCTTTGTGGTCCTGTCACTATATAACACAGGCTTTGCAAAGAGGCTATTACTGAAGAAGAATAATGTTTAAAATTATATTTGACGTGACATCAAACTCACAGCTGGTGTGTTTGCACTAGAGCACCTCACGTGTTTCAGGTGTTTCTCACCAGAAAGGAACTGGATAGAAACAGGTCAGTGTATTTGCATGTCATTGTTGCCCATTTCAAATGCGAACCATTTTCAGCTGCTGTGCCTTGAGATACGGTTTGCACTGCCAACAGTCTCTTTGCAAAGCCTGCATTACATTGTGACAGGATCACAAAACAATCCATGTTTAAGTTTGTAAGGCATAAAAATGCTTTACAATTATTTTAAGTGTAATTTTTTTGTGTGAAGGCAAATCTGAATTTTCAGCAGCCATTACTCCTGTTTTCAGTGTCACATGACCCTTCAAAATTATTGTAAAATGCAGATTTGGTGCTCAAGAAACATTTCTTATTATCAGTGTTAAAAACAGCTGTGCTGCTTAATATTTTTGTTGAAACTGTGACACATTTTTTCAGGATTCCCTGATTAAGAGAAAGTTCAAATGAACAATTTATTTGAAGATCTATTGTAAAATTGTAAATGTCTGTAATGTCACTACTGAACAGTAGAGTATATGGCCAAAAGGTTTTGTTTATGTTATTTTTTTTGCAGTGGGGTCGGTTAAAACTTTGGCATGTAAAAGTCTGAACTACTGATCCCAATAATTATTTTAGTTGAGCCCTTCTATCATACTTCCTCCTATTTACCTCACTGTAACTAGTCTGGCAAAGTTTCTAAACATGAATCAGCATTGCTGTCATTTACATGTAGATCGTCATGAACCAACATCTGATATCAGTAAGTTGCGAAAATAAGTCATTAGTGCAGCTCAATTTCAATAATCTTTTTGGACTGGTGAGGAAACTTGGTGTGTTTTCTACTACTATGAAACCTTTCCATATCAAACAAACAAGAAAGTTTAATTCCTCATTAAATTAAATGACCTCTTTAAGCATTCAAACAAGACTGCTGCCTCACCTGCGTAAGTAATCGTCATCCGGCACGTCTTCAGGCATTTCCTGGTTTAAGGCTTCTTGTGATACATTTGTTGAACGAGAGGTGGCGGGCTGCCTGTAAACACGCTCCAGTTGTCCAGTTTCCTGGTTGAAGACCAGCCCAACAGTCTGCTCCTCATGCTGACCAGTAGCTGTGCTGCGGGAAAAGGGAGCATGAGGCTCTGGAGCATCTGGGCTGGGCTCCATGGGTCTGTGTTCAAGTAGGTCATGATCAGAATGAGAGACTGGGGCTACACGGTGGAAAGCAGGACTTGTGGGTTGCCAAGCTGCATTTCTCTCAGCAGATGTCTGCTGACCTGTTCTCTCCCAGCGCCTAGTGCCTTGATTGTATGTGAAAAGGTTGTGACAGACTCTACAGTGGTTCATGTGACTGTGTGAAGGGTTTTCGCCACTGTAGAGTGGCTGGTAATGAGATGGACCTGGTTGCTCCGGGTCCATGTTGTTATTCAGCATTTCCTGAGTCTGCTGGTCCTGCCTGTTGCCCTCTTGAGGCTGCACGAGGTCCTGCATTCGATCATTCTCCATGAAATAGCGGTTAAGGTTACACTGAAGAACACTGCGGATGGAAGAGGGCTGCTGTGGCCCTGTTCCTCAGGTGGGCGGTGCCTGCTAGAACTAGTCCCTGATGTGCTGCCACTGCTATGAGGAAGGCCCCATCCATCACTAGCTGAGGTGTAAACAGGTGACTGGCTAGAAGTCCCTTGCTGTCGCAGGACAGAAAGCAGGCTGACGGAGGAAGCGCTGGTTCTGGGTGGAGTCATACTACTACCTCGTCCATTAAGCACACAGCCTACCCAATCTGCCCCAGGGAGACGGCCTCCATCTTCCCTGCCTGGTGGTTGCTGCCGGAAAGGTGGGATGGGTGCCATTCCAGCCACTCCCCTCCTCCCAGAGCTGGAAGAAATGTTACGCACGTTGTTCCCGCCACCATACACGTCCCTAAATGCTGAGGGCCGATTTGAAGCATAAGATTCAGTGGGAAACCGTGGTATTCGTGGCTCTGTGCGTGCAGAAGAAAAGGTGGATGCGTGTGATTGTCCCTCCAGGGAGGCAGAGTCTGAAGGGTCCTCGTCAGGTGGAGACGAAACCCGTGTTGATGAGCAACGGCTACAGAAACACACTACTCCAAGTGACTGAACGCATCCATGGTATGGCAGCCGGGATCGATCTCTCAAAATAGCATAACGCCCAGATGAATCAGATGCCTCATCACTGGAAGCAGCAAGAGTGCCTCCAGCCTGAGGAACGGAGTTGCGGGAAGTGAGGATATGCAAAAAATTGTGCAAGATGGGCGTGCGTCTTACAGGCTGGGACTGGAGAAAAGAGCGCTGACGGAGATGGGGCATCTCCACACTGTCCATTGGAATCTCAGGATCATCATCATTCTGCAACGCACAAATTTAAGTGTATGCACACATTTTAATATCTCAATATTTATATCTAAATATCGATAACGATAATTAGACAATATTTTGCAGAGTGTGTTATTGTGCCGATATCTGACTACCGTAGACAGCTGCAGTTTTTGATATTCTTCATATTCTGTGTGATCAGTTCACATCAGTGATTAATTAATCTTTTCATATACAGATGCATCTCAATAAATTAGAATGTCGTGGAAAAGTTAATTTATTTCAGTAATTCAACTCAAATTGTGAAACTCGTGTATTAAATAAATTCAATGCACACAGACTGAAGTAGTTTAAGTCTTTGGTTCTTTTAATTGTGATGATTTTGGCTCACATTTAACAAAAACCCACCAATTCACTATCTCAACAAATTAGAATATGGTGACATGCCAATCAGCTAATCAACTCAAAACACCTGCAAAGGTTTCCTGAGCCTTCAAAATGGTCTCTCAGTTTGGTTCACTAGGCTACACAATCATGGGGAAGACTGCTGATCTGACAGTTGTCCAGAAGACAATCATTGACACCCTTCACAAGGAGGGTAAGCCACAAACATTCATTGCCAAAGAAGCTGGCTGTTCACAGAGTGCTGTATCCAAGCATGTTAACAGAAAGTTGAGTGGAAGGAAAAAGTGTGGAAGAAAAAGATGCACAACCAACCGAGAGAACCGCAGCCTTATGAGGATTGTCAAGCAAAATCGATTCAAGAATTTGGGTGAACTTCACAAGGAATGGACTGAGGCTGGGGTCAAGGCATCAAGAGCCACCACACACAGACGTGTCAAGGAATTTGGCTACAGTTGTCGTCAGAGGCGTCTTACCTGAGCTAAGGAGAAGAAGAACTGGACTGTTGCCCAGTGGTCCAAAGTCCTCTTTTCAGATGAGAGCAAGTTTTGTATTTCATTTGGAAACCAAGGTCCTAGAGTCTGGAGGAAGGGTGGAGAAGCTCATAGCCCAAGTTGCTTGAAGTCCAGTGTTAAGTTTCCACAGTCTGTGATGATTTGGGGTGCAATGTCATCTGCTGGTGTTGGTCCATTGTGTTTTTTGAAAACCAACGTCACTGCACCCGTTTACCAAGACATTTTGGAGCACTTCATGCTTCCTTCTGCTAATCAGCTTTTTAAAGATACTGATTTCATTTTCCAGCAGGATTTGGCACCTGCCCACACTGCCAAAAGCACCAAAAGTTGGTTAAATGACCATGGTGTTGGTGTGCTTGACTGGCCAGCAAACTCACCAGACCTGAACCCCAAAAAATCCAGATGAGCTGAAGGCCACTGTCAAAGAAACCTGGGCTTCCATACCACCTCAGCAGTGCCACAAACTGATCACCTCCATGCCACGCCGAATTGAGGCAGTAATTAAAGCAAAAGGAGCCCCTACCAAGTATTGAGTACATATACAGTAAATTAACATACTTTCCAGAAGGCCAACTATTCACTAAAAATGTTTTTTATTGGTCTTATGAAGTATTCTAATTTGTTGAGATAGTGAATTGGTGGGTTTTTGTTAAATTTGAGCCAAAATCATCACAATTAAAATAACCAAAGACTTAAACTACTTCAGTCTGTGTGCATTGAATTTATTTAATACACAAGTTTCACAATTTGAGTTGAATTACTGAAATGAACTTTTCCACGACATTCTAATATATTGAGATGTACCTGTAAGTATAAATAGATTTTTACCTTTAATAAAGCCTTTTTTTTCTAAAAGTGTACATCTTTTGAGTCAAATTGTTACATTTAATCAGTCAATTAAAGTAATAAGACATTTAGGCTGTTATCAAACAAATTAAACCAGTATCAACAAAATTCATCAAAACAGTGCTGTGGCTGTTTGGCATAATTTTTTTGTCGGCGAAATGCAGCAAAAACAGGCAATATGGTATCTAAAATGTAAGTCTCTTAATATTAACTTATTGTTTATTGAACTTTTGTATAAAATCAATATCACATTTGTAATCATGCTTATTTTTTAAGAAAAAAACAGCACTCTTTGTGTGATTTTAACTATATGAATTTATGTAAATGTATACATTTTCTGCCCCCATATCTTGAATTTTGTGATCATTCTTAATGCACTTTATTAGACTGAATCATGCAGTGAAAGAACGCACTCTAAATGCGCACGTGCACTGTTTAACGTAACTTAGGCTAATGTATGCGTGCACTCCGTAGGTGTTGTTTGGTTTTTGCAAAATACTCGATAATGTCAAATTGCACATCATTAAAACAACAATTACGATATTATCACAGACGATATATATCGCACACCCCTACTAGTGCCTAATCAACAACATTTCCAGCAAAACAGCTCACCTGTTGGTTTGAAGGGTTTACAATTGCAGTTAGAAGATAGTGGCCCAATGGATCAAATCTTACCAGCCTGCAAAAAAACACAGAAAAGTCACAAACAGTTCAACCAAAAATTAAAAAACAACGTATCATTTGCTCACCCGCATCTTTGAAACATAAATGAGGATATTTTTATGAAACCCGAGTCATTTCTGTCCCTCCATTTAAAATCAATTCCCCAAAAACTCTGACACTTCAAAAAGTTTAATCCAAAACTGCATCCCAATTATGCATTATACACTACGCACTTGTACTTATGCACTATGTACTCAACCATGTAGTATATGAATTTAATAGGGTTATTTTGTCATTAATAATCGGAATCTGCCCCTCCCCTTTAGCAATGTAATAAAAGCTGCGACAGTTGAGTGCATGAAATGTTTAACATGCCACACTTGTTTTTTAAGTGCATTATCCGGGTATTTAAAGTGTACTCTTTTTTTTTCAGTGTGAACACTACTCACACAACTACGAAACATCATAAAAAAGTCTACTGAAGAGACATGATAATTTTATATGATGAACAGATTTTCTTGATATATAACTATTAATCAACTCACATACATAAAGTGCATCAGGTAAAAGGATTCTCAAATGTGCTTATTTGACAAGCAAGAAAAAAACACATAGCTTTTTGCTCGTCAAGCTAGAACTTTTGAGAATCCCTTTATCATATTTGATAAGCTCTGTGTAAGTGCATGAATCAACGTTTATATGCAAATATAAGCCTAAATTAAATCTGTTCATCATCTAAAGCAATCATGTATCTTCAGAAGATGGAATAAACCACTTAACTGAGATTTCTTTTACAAGCTTAATGAAAGTATCAAAGCTAGTGTTTTTTTTAATTAGTGTTTTATAGTTCTTATGTATGTTTTTGAATGGCAAGGGGTTTGGGTGAGTTGTTGATGACATAATTTACATTTTTGTGTGAACTATCATTTTAAATTAATAAAATGTATGTGCATCAAACCTGACTCTCTCGGTCTCGCTAGCAGTCTTCACCACAGCAAAGGGCTCCTTCCGACTCCAGTCCCATAGATGTAGCTCATTGTTGGTGGCAACGAGCAGCAGCTGAGCAGTAGGATGGAAAGCAAGGGATGCAATTGCGGAGTTACTCTCTGTGAGCCAGCTCTCACTGCCTCCCTGAAACAGAACCACACAATACTTTTAGTTTTGAGCTTAATTAAGTTGTGGTTACAAATCTACAGAAAACAAAAACATATTAAAAGCAAAGAGCAGAATGGTTACCAGTTAACAAAACAATCATTGAATATGCTTATGGTCACGACTTACATGTAGGTCCCAAATTCTGACCTCTCCATCCAGGCAGCCAGAAGCAATAAGGCCAGGGATGTTTGGGTGAAAGGTCAGGCACCAGGGTGTCCGGCGGTGACCCACTAGAGAGTGAAGACACTTTCCTGTCTTAACCTCTGTGATGTAGATGTTGTGGTTCACATGGGTCGAGGCCATTAAAGACCTGCGAAGAGACAAATAGAAAAAAAACTCTCTGAATAGTTTGTTGATGATAGGGCCAAACTGGAAAAACCTGAGATCAGCCTGTCATTTAGCAGATCTGTACTGAAGACTAAGAAAAAGAAGTCAGACCTGTCTTACCTATCTGGACTGAAGGCCAGAAGAAAGGTTGAGCGAGGGCTGTCTGGTAACTCCACTTTCTGTGACACCCGAAAGAAAGTTAATAGAGCAGTAATTTTACCTCAGTCACATCCAAACCACAGCATTAAGGCCTATTCACACAAATTATGAAAACTATTATGATAGATATAACTATTAAGCTTTAATAATCATTTTAATGATATGAGAATAGTGAAGTCCACACTACAACTATAACGATAATGACATGGAGGAATGGTATTGCTGTAATCACTTTGAGAATGATCGTTTTTTAGCTGATGAACGCTATAAACATAGACTGCCGATCAGAATTCACCCAGCATTAAATAGCTTGCACATTTAAAGCAGAAGCCTGCAGCACAAGCTTCAAATAAATATTGTTCTTGGTGTGACTGGCCCTTTACAGGTGCTGAGCAGTGTGTACTTTTTCAAGTCAATTATTAGAAAAGAAGAATCGTATGGCTATAAAGCTATTTATTTAGAAGTTCTTTAGAATTTTAGTTTGTATTTAGAACGTTAACTAGCAAATAAATCCTAGAGATCAACAGTTGACAAAACAAATATACTGAACAAAATTATAATTTTAGAGTGGCCTTTTATTGTGGCCAACCTAAAAGGCACACCTGTGCAATAATCATGCTGTCTAATCAGCATCTTGATATGCCACACCTGTGAGGTGGAGGGATTATCTCGGCAAAGGAGAAGTGCTCACTTACACAGATTTGTGAACAATATTTGAGAGAAACAGGCCTTTTGTGTACATAGAAAAAGTCTTAGATCTTTGAGTTCAGCTCATGAAAAATAGGGGCAAAAACAAAAGTGTTGCGTTTATAATTTTGGTCAGTGTAAAAACAATATTGTCTTAATATTGAAAATAGTTAAAAAACAGTTGTAATTGTGATACTACAGTAAGATCAGCAGGCAGCTTATTGCTTCTGACATTACATATTGTACTGAGCAGGCATTTCCCCATACAAGAGGCAGTAAGTCAAAAAATGACAGAGATCAGTGTGTCAGTTACCTGGCTTTGCCATTTCATGCGCTGTGTCTTTTCCTCTACAAGCTGCTGTAGGATCCTGTGTGAGGCAAGGCCTCGTGCTCCTCGCTCTCGACTGGACAGGATACATACTGAGTTCTTCTGTCCCACCTTCATCTCCACAAACTCTTCCTCACTCCGAACAGCTTACACCAGACCCAGAGCCGTCCACCGACTCACACACAACTACACCACCGCTGCTACTGCCACACCATCATTCTGGGCGAGAGATAAAGAGTTCAATAAATCATCATAAAACTTGAACATTCAAAACAAAATGGGGGGGAGGGGGCATCAATGCTCATGAATATCTTAACACATAATAACTTGACTACAATTCAATATTAATTTCATGACAATGATTTCCCATTTGTTGGTAAGAAGTTATTTAAATTCAGTGTCAAATCTTCCAGCATTGTATCTCACAACAGATTGCCTCCAAATATGATCTCTGCACAATCAGCACAGGTGTCAAAGGAGATTACGTAGTGTAAAAGATCTTTAACGCATATTGAATCAACACAACAGAGCCAAACGATGGTGTATCACGTGTATCTGGCTGTGTCACATGAATAGACAGGGCATAGAAGAGCAGTGTGAAAACAATCAAGGGGATTGTTACAAAAATTACAAATACACACATGCAATGGCAGAATGACACATTTTAATATCTTACACAGATAAATAGAAACTTTAAAGAAGGGGTTAGGTAACTAAAACAACAACACCATCAAAAACAAATACATTTAATTAAGAAAATGTAACTTTTTTATTTCAGCTAATAGCCAACATTTCACAATTTCATTTAGTTTAACTTGATGTACTAAAATAATGAAAACTACAATAAACATGAATAAAAAGCTATACAAAATATTAATACAAAAATACAAAGGTATGATACTAAAATAAAACTGGTGGAAAAGTAGGTAACATATAAGATATTTAAGACAAATATATATTTCAGCAAACAACAAAATAAAGGCAAAAATAAAGAAGAACTAAACATGACAATAAATTAAATAGTCTTTATTAATAATTAAATAGTAGCAAACGCAGTTTTATGCACTTGCCTGTATTAAATGGGTAAATATACTTATAAAATGACACAAGTACGTAATTTACATTTAGGAATACAACCCTAAACTAACAGGGTGAAAAAACTTGGATCAGCTTTACATGTCTTGTGACAACTTGATCTATCCTCCATCTGACAGGCTAACGTTTGACTTCAGCTGTTATCTTCTGCTATTAAAGATAGATGTGGGATATAAAAGTGATATAGACACTTAGTAAAGTAACTTCATGATCATAGAATAAAGGAACCACTGAAGACTATATACAATGTACGATGTTTGTTTTTGAATTAAGAAATTATGCTAACAGATTTCACATTTAGCAGTTAACGTTAGCAGGCTACTGTTTACGGGTGATGTATTCATTCACACAGTTGCGTGGTGTTTAAATTATGAGTGTTTTTTGTTAAAAATATGTTTAAGACAACCACTCGGGATATCAGACTTGGCCTACCTTTTTCTCATATTTTTGTCCGAATAACGTTATACTCCTTGAAATCGTAGCTGTCAAGTGAAACAGGTACGTTGGGGCACTTAAGCAGCAGGAACGTTGTTTAAATATTCAGTACTAATTTTATGTTCGGCTTTTTATAAATATTGTGAGAAATATTTGTGTTATTTCCCGAAAAGAGGGTCGAATGTACTTCAGATCTGTTGCTGTGTTCAACACCTCCTGCAAAAAAGCGTACAGACAAAGCCAGTAGAGCAGAGAGCCTTTGTAATCAATTACCGAGAACATCGTTCACAAGCGAACCTCAGCTAAGCTGTCGCTTTACTGTAAACACAGGTAAATCGGTAATAATTAAACCCTGTGCATAACACCTTACTTTTTACTTTATATCTAAATTAAGGGGATTAAAATGGTATTTTAAAATGTCTGTATGAAAATACAAACTAAAATAATTCAAAATAATATATATTAGTTAAAATAGCATATTAAGTGTGAAAAAATAAGTTCTCATATTCAGATACACCATATTTGAGGCTTGGATATCAGGTTAAACATTAACTCATAAAAATATTGCTTAAAAATAAAAATATAACATATCCACAATATGTATTTTCATTTTGACCGACCAATCAATTTACGCGTTTTTACGTTGCAGAATGCGTTGACCAATGGGAGCGCTCTTTTACCCGGAAGCTCCTGCAGCTCGTCTTGTGCTTGCCAGATCAGCCAGACAACGATCGTTCAATGAGGAGACTGTACTCTGCCTCAGCTGCTCGTCCACAAGTATGGAGTCGTATTTTCTGATCGTCGCTTTCTTCTTCACTTTCAGTCTTTCCAGTGGAGAAAGGACGCTCAAGTTTGTTACTGTGGTGAGTAACGCTAGTGTATAATGTGTAATAATCTGTCTGCAGCTGTTTTGACAAATCCGTTTGGCTTAAAAGCCTTTCATAAAACGACACACACACATTCTGACTCTTTGTTATGTGTCATATTTGTATGCATCACAGCTGTGTTTTAATGTACATGTGAGCTGAGTTTGTGTTTCCTTTTGGATTGTATTCGCTCTCGATGCTTTGCATTGATTATATTGTATCGTCAGTGAACTCAGTCTAGTTTTGAATCGGTATCCAGCAGTTACGTTGCGTGAGTGGCAATATCTGCTGACATGAGGAACGTAACGTTAACCATTGTTTGCAACCAACTTTGTATTTGGCTCTACAACTTGTTCTCCAATTAAACTTTGGTTATTTGATATCGTATCCTATCTATCAGCCTGCTTAATGTTCGAGTTCATCACATGATGAAACAAGTTGTTGTTGTTACTTTCAGTGCACCTCCCAGTTCAATCAATAAAATGCGTTGATACAAGCTATCCCAGTAGGTTTATTCCAAGTCAATTCTACTGTGGTTCTTTTGTATTGGATGTATAGATTGGAAAAAGGCCTGTCTTTTGATGGGCAAGTTGTAAAGTGTATGTCCAGTTATAAGGAAGTTCTGACATGTATGAGGCATGTATATTTTGTGGTATCTCAGAAGAAACAGCAGTGTGTCCATTTATTTTTTGATTGTAATTTAAGTTCCTTTATTCGTAGCCCTACGAATGGTTCGTAAACCATTCCTTTGTTCTCAAAGTTCTTGTTATGAAAATCATCAATCTTTTGAATGTACGCAATATAATAAATCCATAGACAAAAATGGTTTAAATTTCCATTGTGTATCTCCACTCTAAAATTCCGACCGCTTAGGCTTATACACTAATAAAAGTACCAGATGTTATGCTAAATGAGAGTATTTAAAGATGTGGTTTAACTTTTATATTATTGCACATACATATATCTGTTTATTCTACTTTATTTATTATTCTATCATATTTAAGATATGCATGTATGTTTTCTTTCATGTCTGTGCCACATAAAGAAACTCAAAACCCTTTTTTGTATTGTGGGTAGTCATATTTGATACCGACACCTGGTTTAATTATGTGAAAAGAAGTGTGTTGTGGTAAATCATGAGGATCAGGTCACTGCAGATGAGGAAGTTTAAACCAGAGGGTTGTGCCGTTTTAAGCGTGATTGTGTAACATGGCTATATAATTGAATGCATTCCTAGAACACCTACTTAATGTTTTAGGTAAATCCTACTATAGTGTAAATGAGAGAAGGCCACAAGCCAGTACTGAAAACTTAATGCATGATACACATTTAAACATGACTGAATTCTGTGAAAGACAGAGATAAGGAGATAGACTGAATCTGCTTAACCAATTAGAAGGTGTTTACACACAACTGTGTGGCTTGTATCCGGGTGTCAGGATGAGCACATGACAAGTTGTATTTGCTGATCTAGTCACAGTTGCATAGTGTAGTTCTTTCTTCTGAACACACACACAAACATACATAAATCCCCAATACTTATGGGGTATTTGACTTCCTCTCTGTCAGCTTTATCGTCATGGTGACAGATCTCCAATCAAGGCCTATCCAACTGATCCCTATAAGGAGAGTGACTGGCCCCAGGGTTTTGGACAGCTCTCTCAGGTACAGTATGCACACACACATGCCTTATGCTCTGTTTTAATTGGTTATGTGCTTTAGTAACATGCAATTATCTGTGTTATATTGTGTTTATGTATACATTGAGGGAGTGACCCGCTCCTTACATAATTACAACACTTTTTTTTTTAAAACTGTTATGAGTAAAGTCTTCATCTCACATTCAGATGACTGTTCACAAAAACAGTTTATTTCTTAATGTGTACAACTTTAAGTTAGCAACAAATTACTGATGAAAATTACTGATTACTTATGAACATTTCAGGAGGGAATGAAGCAGCACTTTGAGCTGGGTCAGTTCTTAAAGAAACGGTACACAGGATTCCTGAGTGAGGACTATGAACGGCATGAGGTTACTGTTTCTTTAAATTAAACATGTTCTGTAAACGTAAAGGGATAGTTCATCTTTAAAATGAAAATTGTCATCATTTACTCACCCTCATCATGTCGTTCCAAACATGTAAGAGTTTCTTTCTAATGTTGAACACAAAAGATGATATTTAGAAGAATGCTGGTAATCAAACAGTTGATAGTCCCCATTGACTTCCACAGTATTTCTTTCCCTACTATGGAAGTCAACGGAGACCAACAACTGTTTTGTTCTTTCAAATTCTTCAAAATATATATTTTTGTGTGTTTAACATAAGAAAGAAACTAATACAGGTTTGGAACGACATGAGGGTGAGTAAATGACAAAATTGTAATTAAGTTGAACTATTCCTTTAAACATATAGTTGTCAGATTTTTGTGTTTGAATGGAATAAGTAATCCTGTCTTTGCGCTATAGATATTCATAAGAAGTACAGATGTTGACCGCACTTTAATGAGTGCAGAAGCGAACCTGGCTGGCATGTTCCCACCTAATGGTTCTGAAGTGTTTAATCCAGATTTGAAATGGCAACCAATACCTGTTCACACTGTTCCAGCGGATGAAGAGAAGGTAGGACATCACACTGAACTTCTGTTCCCACTTTTCTCTCCACAATTTTGCGGCACACTGAAACTTGGCCCTGACCTCTCTTTAGCAATGAAGTCATATTTGATCAGCGACATCATCAGTAAATGTCTTTTTTTCTCTCTTTCCAGCTTCTTTCATTCCCCCTGGACGACTGTCCGCGTTATGCACAGTTAATGAACGAGACTGAAAAAACAGACACTTTTCTTAACATGACTGAAACCTACAAGGCAAGTCCACCTTGCAAAAACTCATTTATAACAGCAGATATGTTGACTGAACAGCGATAAAATGTTTTTACAGGAATTATGAAAATTAATAATTTACATTCTTCCCTTAGATTTAGACCTGTTTTTAAGATTATATTAAACCCCTAGATTTCTGACCTGTTAACATGCTTATTTTGTTGGGTAAATATCATGTAAATGGAAGAAATGTAAATCTTATTTTAATTTTTTTGGTTTTGTGAAAATGTTTCAAATACTTGCTCCTCTGTCAAAGTATTTACAGTTTACATTTTTGTTCATGAGTCAATATTCCATTTATATTCTTGCTCCCTATTTTTTCATGTTAGTAATTCATGTACATGTTAGTACATAACTTACAAACTTGCAATGTAAATGTGCAAAAAGGAAAAAACAGTAGATGAGCCATCCCAGCCAAAATGGTTACTACACTCATAATGATGTCATTTTATGCAGGCCTTTATAGAGATGGTGAAAAATAAAACAGGACTGGAGAAAACCAAAATTGAATCTATTTGGAGTGTGTATGACACATTGTTCTGTGAGGTGAGTTTCACCTGGCGTTTATGTGCACACATTGTTATTACACGTGTGTGTGAGTCGTTACAGACTAGTTTGATGGCTTGTGGGTAAAACTGTTCCCTATTCTTTGTGGACTCTTTCATGATAAATGTCTTGTAATGATGCCCTTACTACGAGCTGAATTAATGTCTCATTTTATTCCAGACTGATCTCACGATGCTCAGAATCGATTAAATCCAAATGCTCAGACAGACACCATGAACTCTATCAGATAATCATCTCTTTTTCTTATCCTCCTTCCCCAGGAAAAACATGGGATGCGACCACCTGACTGGGTTACTTCAAGTGTGATGGAGACGCTAAAGGTGTTAAAGAACTTTGGTTTCCAGATTTTGTTTGGAGTCTACAAGAGAAAGGAGAAGTGCAGACTTCAGGGAGGTGAGAGCTTATCGCTGGGCAGAGCAATTTTTTTTTTTGTAAATTCATTCCAAATCAACAAACAACAACAGCAACAAAAATAAAACTAAATGAATAAATATAATAAGAATCAAATAAAAACCAAAAGCCAGAGAATAACATACAAGGTTAAACATCGAGAGTAGTATCTGACATTTCTTAAGAAGAGAGAAGATTCTTGATAGCATTTTCATAGTTACACAATCTGACACTTTTGTGCACACACATGCAAATCAGCATTGTGCACGGCACAGGAGAGGCTGCTTCCTCAAACGCTGTGCAGTTGTAGTGCAGGGAGATGGCCGTGTAAAGAAACAGTGGATAGACCGGTCTACATTCAGACCTGAATACACAAGTGCAGTCCTGTGATCCTGTGACACTCTAATGTGCTAAAACAGCTCGTATGCTCTCATTTACAGGCCTGCTGTTAGATCAGATCATTAAGAATCTCTCAAATGCAGCAGCACTGGACTCTAAGCAGAAAGTGAAGATGATGGTATACTCAGCGGTAAGTCATGTGTCACATCAGCTGACCAAAACACCCAAACTTCCCTTTTTTCAGTCAATAGCATACTAAAAAAATACATTTGTCCTCTTTAGGGTAAGCAGTTCATGTAACATTCTCTCATGTAACTCTTTCCTCACTAGCATGACACAACAATTGTAGCCCTACAGGAAGCTCTGAATGTCTTTAATGGCCTGCAGCCACCTTATGCCTCATGTCATCTATTTGAACTTCACCAGGAAGAGAACGGGTAACATAGTGACTGTATTTCTTAAATGTTTCTAGTAGACATTCTTTGGTAAGCTAAAAATACCTTTGCTTTGCTCTTTCAGGACGTTTTCAGTGGAGATGTTTTACCGCAATGACACTAATGTGTCTGAGCCGTACCCTGTGTCTTTACCGGGCTGTTCCCGGCGCTGCCCTCTACAGGACTTTGTGACCCTCACACGTGAAGTCATACCACAAGACCGGAAGAAAGAGTGTCAGAGAAAGAAGGAAGCCACAGACACTGGTAATTACAATCATTTACATTAATAAATGCTGTTTATTGCTTGTAACCACTTTTTGCATGCATACATAAACTATAAATAGAGTTAATTTGCCAAAACAGAATTTTTTTTTTACAATTTTTTAAAATCATGTTTTTTCATTGTGCATTCCAATTAATCTCAATCAAACCGCAGAAACATGATTAAAAAAAAAAAAAAAAAAACATTAAATAGTTTTTTGAAAATAAACTCTTCAAAATTATAATTTGTTTAGTGATGTATATACTGCAATTTAAAGCACTTCCAAATGACAAAAAGATAAAATGTTCAATATCTTTCAAAATACACGTACATAAAATGGCCAACCGTATTACTAATATAGATTTGAGTTACTTTGATTTTGATAGTTCTCTCATGTGTGTGTGTAGAGGTCATCATCGGGCTGGCTGTGTGTGGATGTCTTCTCTTCCTCCTGATACTGCTGCTGTTTGTAGTGCTATGCCGTCTGAAAGACCCCATGGCTAGCTACAGTCATGTCATAAACGAGAGTGACTCCTGACAATCATATCAGCTCCTCCGCAAAGAGGAATCGTGGGACAGTGAAGAGGACCTGTGAGGACACAGCGCCAAGTTGTTGAGAAACTCTTTTTGGTCACACATTTTTTTAATTGTGGAAGAGCTGGTAACGTTTTATTACTTGTAACCATAAGTGTTTTGAGAGAAAAAAGGGAATCAAGAGTTGGGATGGCGTCAATAGCATTAACGTAACTGAGCAGCTGTGACTTCATGTGTGTCTTCGACTCTGCGATTTTATTGTGTACAAAAGTCAACGAGGGACTTAACTTGAACTCAAAACATCTCTGAGACTGAAGCTCCTCCAGAGGTGCGAGTCCTCTCTGAAACACAAGGATTGTTGGCGTCCTGCTGTTTGTGCTCCCAGGACATTGATTCGACTATATTTGTGAACGCCTGAAGATTCAGATGGGGCAATGAAAGACTACTGAATACAAATTAAGGCCTTATAATGCACTCACAGAATTTTACCTTCATGCTTTTTATGCGATTATCTCCTGATTTACAGCCACAGAAGAGTTTTGATTAGTACATTTCAGAATAACAACATGCTGATATGAATGGTATTTTCAGGTTAAGCTCAAATGAGCTTTTATTGGAGTAATTGTTTTAATATTGTGCAGTTTCCTTTATGCTTTTTTATTCTACATTGATCACGTGAATACAAATTCAATTTTATATTCAGTTATGAAAGATGATTTTATGTCTCAATACAGTAAAAAAATCAGTTCCATGTGCATAATATTTAATAAAATATTGACTGATAAACATGCCCAGTAAGTACAAAATAAAAATTGTGTCTCAACATTAATTGCAATGTGTCCAAATCATTTTTATTTTTAATGTTTCTCTTTTTACGGTCTCGGTGCACATCTCGAAAATGTTCATGACAGGATTCATGTAAAATAAATGCTTTATTGATTAGTTGATGAAATTCTGATGGTTTGAGATGTGCCCTTAATCTGAAAAGATGACAACAACCTTTGTATTCCGTTTTATTTTCATCAAATAGACAAAGTTTGACAGGACAACTGTTTTAAACAAATGCACGTCTTTCTTGTACCAGGTCATTAACATTTAGTTAATAGTCAAAATGGAGGCTTATAATACATGTGTAACAGCACAGAGTCTTTAGTGTCAGGAAAAGAGCTTCAAACCAAGATGTTTTTACCAAGAATATATAACTCAAAATTCACTATTGCTGTAAATCTAGCTTAAAAAAAACATTAAAGGACCTTTGCTTTGAATATGGGCGTATCCCCTCAATATCCATGTCATTTAAGGTTTGGGGCCCCATTTATAAAGACATGCATAGAATGATCTACTGATGTGTGAACATATAAAAGTTTCTGAAATGTTCGTATGAACAATTTATTGAATGTCTGTATGCACAAAAATGTCCCTAAATGCATAACTTCAAATCAGGACTGCAAATCCCTGCAGAGAGTTGTGCGCTTAGCTGAGCGCATCTCAGGGTCTGTTCTCGATGGCAAAAACTGAGAGACTGAGGAGGAGCTTCTTCCCTCGGGCCATCAGACTCCTAAACTCAAACCCGGTCTCATAACATCAACATGACTCCATTTAATAAACAGTAAGATACCCACTATTCTCCATCATTGCTGCTATGTATATCTCTTGCACATCCCTGCTTATATTATTATTTATTAAGTCCACAGTATACTGTCCTGCACATTTTATTTTATTGCACATCTTATTCTTTCTTATTTTTTACCTATATTTATGTATATTCTCTTGTGTTGTGTTACATATTTTGCACTGTCCATTGAGCGGACCTGACCTGATTTACATTTCACTACTGATTATATCCTGTATAATTGAGTATGTGACGAATAAAACCTTGAATCCTTGAAAACTCAATAAATCACAGTTCATGCGCAATGTGAAGAAGTACATCAACTCCACCTACCTAAATGCACACTAATATCCCTTTATGGCTATATTGTTATATAATTTGCTAATTGCAGTGACATTATTATCACAAAGCGGTTAAAATATTGCTAATTTGTTAATATAATATAAATGCATAATGTGCCCATTTATCTTTACATGTTCTTAATCGAGTTTAATTACTGGTATATGAGCACAAGAAGTTCATACACATGCTTTTTCCAATGCTAAATCCAAATGTGTTCCTTTCTTTTGACATGGAATCAAATCCATGGAATTTAGGATCACATCTGATCATAAATGCATTTTATAAATGAAGCCCCAGTTTCTGCAAGGTATTGTGATATCATGAAGACACCAGCAGTGCATAGATATTAAAAGACAAAGAATCCACAGTGCAAATGTTATTTACACATTCTCCTGAAATTCAACTTTTTTGTAATTAGCCGTATGTTTTAACAAGTTCTTCTAGAATTTTTAATAGAAATGTTTGTCCACCTATACTGCAAGTAGACCTTTATCTGGACCTGTCCAGATGAGTGCAACTGTTTGAGAACATACAAATTCAGTCAAAACTATTAACACAAAATATGGGATTTCATTCAAAAGACACCAAACATTTCCCCTTCGTAGTCAGTGACTCATTCTTTTTTTCTATATCATACTCTAACTTTGCTATAATTAAAAAATGTGGTGCAACATCAGGCTGGGTTGAGTGCCCCGGGAACATCTCAAGTGTTTTTCTCTATTAACTGGAATGGATTACAAACTTGAGTCTCACCCCTGTGCACATCCATGACACTCAATCTTAAAGGCAGTTTAATGTCTCTACTGAAACACTATACAGGCTAAGCACCATTAAAAACCTTAAGGATAACACTGAACACACATACATGCGTGCACACACAAAAATATTCTTGCTGCACCCCACAAACAGCTGTTTTTTTATCCGCTCTGACCTTTAACCTTTACACTCAACATTCAGTTGTCACAATCTAGGGATCTGCTTATCGATGAACGAGTATTAAGATGTTATTTCACACACAGAGAGCAAAGGATATAGGAATAGAGAAATGTTGATTGTCTGTTGTCAAGGTCAAAGGAGCGTGTGAGGTAAGGCTCTGATCAGGCGATGGCTTTGGCCTCAGGCAGGAAGGCCTCCCAACACTTCACCAGCTGGTTTAAGATAAATAGCAATTAATGACAGGTTATTCAGCGGTACTATATGTAAACTAAACAAACACTTACACACTTACCCTATGCTGTGTGTGAAACAGGGACTCCATGTATTTCACTATGTGCTGTTTGAAATCTCTGGCTTTCTCTTTCTGCCACAGAAAAACAATTCTATTTTAATCTTATATTTTGTGATATAAAAAGGTATGGCCAATGGTCACAGCTTCTGGAACTACTGAATTTCGGATGAATGCTGGTAGATTTTTAAAGTGATTTTTTTTACATTTACAGGGTAAGTTGGTGATTTTATTGTCGTCCAAATCCAGAATGACTGTTTTTCTTCCCGCTATCCATGTGAAAATTCCTGGCTGAATTACCTACAGCTTTTTGTTTTTTTGACAAACGGGTTGTGTGGTAATTTAACTGCCGTCCCAATCCACCAGTCTTGGGTTTAGGAAAAGGGATCAATCCAAAAGTCATTAAATCCCACCAAGCACCATCTGGCCAACTGTTGTGCTTTGCTTTATTTTAAATACGGATATTGAAATATTTTGTCAAAAACAATACAGGAATATATAGTCACTGCACATCTACAGTAAAAAAAAGAGAACAATATTACGTACGCTTTTGAAATAGGCCATTATTAATCACAGCAACAGGTATGCAACAAAATTAGGGCTTGCATTACTAATCATTTTAGCAGTTGGCCAAACAGTCAATGTTTGCTCTATGTAAATAAGAGGTAGCACACACCCATCATTTTGAGAGATAAAACGCAGGGCATTTAAAACCATAGCACATCAGTGTTTCTATTCTTAAAGGGATTGTTCACCCAAAAATAAAACTTCTGTCATTAATTACTCGCCCTCTGTAAGATGTTCAATCATCTTTGGGACGCAAATTAAGATTTTTTTGATGAAATCCAAGAGCTTTCTGACCCTGCATAGGCAGCAAGGGACCTACCACATTCAAGGTACAGAAAGGTAGTAAGGACATTGAGAAAATGGTCCACGTGATTCAGAGGTTCAACGACTTCATTCAACCATTTCTTCTCTTCCGTGTTAAACTTTGACCCACGCTCACGACAGTACCGCATCAGCAGCACCACACGTCACTGTACTCTCCTGCACGTGGGTCAGAGACTGACACGGGAAGAAAATAAATTGTTGAATAAAGTTGTTATTTTTGTTTTCTTTGTGCATAAAAAGTATTCTCATAGCTTAATACATTTACGATTGAACCACTGATATCACATGGACTATTTTTACGATGTCCTTACTACCTTTCTGGGCCTTAAACGTCGTAATTACATTACTGTCATGCAGGGTCAGAAAAATCAATCACAAATATCTTAATTTGTGTTCAGAAGATGAGCAAAGGCCTTACAGGGTTGGAAGAACACGAGGGTGAGTAATTAATGACAGTTTTCATTTTTGAGTGAACTCGCTTTAAATAGGATATTTAAATGAAGAAATAATAAGCAGAAATTTCAAGGACAATTAAATTCATCATGCTAAACATGTGACTGGCCATATCAGAAGTGCATTTCTGAGTTGGTAGGATCACAGAGCTCCTCCAACACAAATTAATTTGTATCTATTTATTATATCACTGAGAAGCCATGACATTTTTTTAAAAGATGTCCCCATGAGAAGCAATTACTGTACATATAAAGTTTTGTTGCACTTGTGATGTTTTGTGCTGCATTTCTACCAAAATACAACTATACACAACAACAACATATCTTACCTCAAATCTGAGCACTTCTTTGCGCACAGTACAGGTGACTCTTTCGAAATCTCTCTCATACTGACTGACTTTAGACTCCCACTGTGCAGAGACACAGAAAACAGCTCCATGTTAACAGCAAATTAGTGACCGATCATATTGTTATTCAACAAAACACCCTTACAAGTATGTTACATGTTGGTTAATGTACAGTACTTGAAATGTGTTGTGAATAAATCATTCGCGGTTGATAAATTAACCTCATTTATGTCATCTTTAGCCTGCTGCAGCTTCTCGGGTTTGTTCGCCCAAAGCAGTTTGGCCTCAGCCTCTCGTTTCTTCTGCAATGTGCTCTGAGCTTCCTGCAAACGCTGCCACACTTTCATCCTCTGCTCAAAACAGCACTGAGGACAGCAAAGAACACAGAAAACAACATCACATTACGTATTCAGTGGGCTCTGATTGTTGGTTTTGAGTTATGTGGTTGTGTTCTCTAACCCTCACGGCCCCCAGCAGTCTGACGTAATCGGCCAGGAGCTCAGCGAGGATGAAGAAATCGCTGAAGGCCTGTTGCTGATGCAGTTGCTCCATCTTATCCTCCACTTCCGCCAGCTGTGACAGCGCACGAGATAACGCAGAGTTCTCCTCCACACTGCCCAGCATGGCCACACTCTTACTAAACACCGCTGTGTTACTGCACAACTCTACCAGAGGAGAAAGACTTTGAGATGCTTTGTAACAGTATGAATCTGAAAGACAGGCTTCACAGTGTAGTTTTCATTCTCACCTTTCCTGTGGTTTACTAATGAGTCAACAGCAGCATGGAGCCTCCTCAGCAGCTGCTCCTCATTCTCCACTTCCTGCAGCTTACTCTCAAACCACTGACACACACACAGGGGTGTCAATCACTAGTCAAATGCAACGATCTGGGAGAATTTATGCCTTAGAATTGTAGGAACTGAGCTCTTCTTACATTATCGGATTCATTAATTTTAATTGTCATCTTATTCATTGCATCCGATGCTCTGCTTATCATCTTTAGGAGGCCAGATCCACTCAAAGCCTGAGTATTCACTGCCCTGGGCAACTAAAAACACATATGTTTAGATATTAAATATGTCACTAAAATTACTGTATGATGGGTCTAGGAATATGATACTGTAAAGGCGGTCACCTCATCTCTCTCTAAAAACTCTCGAACGTCTGGGTCCTGCAACAGAGAAGGATGAGCCACTACTCTCTGTAGATACCTACAGAAAATACAAACAAACAGTCAATAAATATGTGATCTATATATAAGAAATATAACCATTTAAAAATACAAATGAGTGTGCATTAGCATGTGAATCACTGTTGAGACTCAAAATTCAGCAGCAATGAATGTGATTTTTTTTGTCTTTTTACATTGCTAGTGCCAAAAGGTTCTAGAGTATGACTGCAAAATACAAAATGAAACTACTCCTAAAGGTTTGTGGTGTCTAAATCTGTTGCCATTAACAATCAAATCAGCGCTTTCTTTTTTCTGGTTTTTATAGGGATTTTTTGGTTGCACCTGGGTTTTCCTACATGTTGGACTACAAAGTGCCGCTTCTGGCTTATAAAGGAGTTTTTCTAAACATATCCAATACATCATATTCAATAAGCCATCAGCCACTTAATCAGAAATCAGATTTCTCCTCCACCCGAGTTATCAATATCAGAAAAAATGCCATTTGTGAACCTCTAATTTATGTGTATGTCTAATTAGGCTTGTGTTCACCTCTCCAGTGCTGCTCTTCTCTTTTCCACAAACTCCGCTGAGGATGAATCCTCCTTCCCTACCTTCACTTTAGTCATCCCTGTGACACAACACCAAACCACACGCTCAGTCAGCAAATCACACCGGACTGCTCAGAGTAAATGATGCAAGTAAGAGCTGACAGAAAGCTCAGAGTAAACATTCTCATGAATCCAGGCCATTGTGAGTGTGCATGAGCTCACTAGAATAACTCCACTAGACAAGGAGCCAGAGGAAGCATGAGAAATTCTTTACCAACTACACTCTTCTGAGGTGGAGGAGGGATGATGCAGCCCAGCAGAGTGTGTTTGGACGATATCTTCTCATAAAGTCCCAGAAAATCACTGAAACGTCGTCGCACAGAGAACGTCTTATTAAGGAACATGGGCAGTGTAGTCTAGAGAGAGAGAGAAGCATGGTAAAGGGCCATTATGTTGATATATGTATCTTGAACAATCCAAAAAATGTAACAGGGAAGCTTTTGTGTACCTGAGTTGACACTTTGTAAGACATGTAGGCATTCATGCCATCTCCTGCAACACAATAACATAGAAGAATTCAGTCACTGTAGCTCTCAACATCCAGAACAAGAGACTGAATCTAGACCAGTGGTTCTCAACCATTTCACTCCTCAATGTCCGAGGAAATATTTGAAGGCCCACACATGTAAGCTAAGATATTTTCTCTATTAATACTACTGTAATGAAGACATACCTGCTTGTTTTCTATCAGTATCAACAGAATAATTATTAATTTATTAGTTTTTTAGATTTCTGAAGTTAAGAACTCGAGAATTGCATTTCTTAATGTTTACCAGATTTTAATAAAAGTAATAAATACAAATACTTATCTAAAAAACTCCCTTGTCAGTAGCTTCTAGTCATTTTAGGTGTAAAAAAATAAGTTCATTGTGGTACTTGTTGCAGCCAACTGTTATTCATGATCATATTATTTTATTACGTTTATATTTATTCATTTAGCAGATGCTTTTTTATCCAAAGTGACCCACAAATGAGCAATAATAAGCTCACTGGCTTGTAACGCAAATCATTTCACAGTTTACTTCAATTTATTATTATTATAAATATTTACCTACACTGTGAAAAATGCTTTTATCAAAGTTAATAAAACAAAGATTATTGGATAATAGAAAATACTACTTTAGTCTATCAACTTTAAAATTCAATACATTACTTGCTGTTTCATTATGATTATTTGTCAAATTTACTAGCAACTTCTGAGTGAAAATTGTTTCTACAGCAAGTTTTTCAGTGTATATTAGGTGACGAACAGTCTTGCACATTTACAAGAAACAGCTTGAAAAATAAGAATATGCATAATACAAACCAATTTTCTCTGGATTAGTGACTGCGATGTTCAGCTCAAACTGGTCTCCACTCTCTTCCTCCAACTGTTAAAGTTCATTAGCATTCAGTTAGAATTGAGAATCGACAATAAATGTTACATGAATGCAACTGAAGGCACGTAAAGGGTCTTGTTTCAGTACCTCCTCCATGGTCTTGGTGACAATGCTGGGTTTGAGTATGGAATTAGGGACATGTGTGGTGTTGCAAGCCGATGCGTTCGGGCCAATAATCTCTCTCCTGCCTTGACTAGTGGTGTTGGTGAGTGTCAGCTCTACAGTAGCCTCTAGTGTTTGAACAGAGAGATCAAATAAAGCACAGAGGTGTGACGTATGCGAGTAATAGCATTTCACCAATATACTTTAGTGTAGTATTATTTTGGGAAATC
This sequence comes from Ptychobarbus kaznakovi, assembly GCA_027422405.1. Taxonomy (NCBI): domain Eukaryota; kingdom Metazoa; phylum Chordata; class Actinopteri; order Cypriniformes; family Cyprinidae; genus Ptychobarbus; species Ptychobarbus kaznakovi. The sequence goes on from CM049798.1 coordinate 16,452,663, forward strand.
TATACTTTACATAAACTCTTTTCAAATCGAGTACTTAAAAAAAGTAAATAAAACCCCTTTACTTGATTACGATTTTTTTAAATTAGCTACATATCATGACTTACATAATTTTAAATCACTGAAGAAATATTTATCCAAATGTGACTAACATGCATGTCAGTCATGTATGCATATAAACTATCCCTTTCCAACATGTACGTCATGCTCTAGTGAAGTGTTTTACAACCACTAAAAACCACTATATTCAAACGTTTGTAAAATCATCTGCTGACAACATTAGCTGAAAACATTCAAGCAAAAGTGTTCAGGATATTGGTTTCAGTTTAACATCTGCAGTGCCCTAGATTCTTACAGTTAGATCAATGAGAAGATATTATTTTGACAGTTTCTATGGAAAGTTTCTGCTTTAAAAATACTAAAATTAGAACATCTCTACTGTTTTCAAAAAACTATTTGAAGCCAAGAAAAAGTGTTACTTCTTACTATTAAATACCCAAGTTCAATTATAAGTTGATTCTTTTCTACTTTCACTCAAGTACTTTTGGCTAGGTACTTAATTTAAATTAAGCACAATTTTTGACATAGTTAATATACTTTTACTTAAGTACTATTTTCACATATCAGATATAGCATCTATGAGATCCGTTTCAACCTGCCAAGCTGTGTTAAAGACAAAGACTGAATGCATTATGTTCTCAACATGCAGTTCAGTTCCCATCTGGCCTGCATGTCAAATCAAGTGTCATTAGGAATTCATTGCTCATTACGGTAATGGTGCAGCGATGGGGTGAAATACCAGTGAACAGATCCAGCTCTTCGTCAGAGTGAAGGCCATTAGTGGCGTGATGGACATCGCTCCTGATGTACGAGCCCTCCTCACTGAAGATATCGCCTTCATCAGCTGATGTGGGTGTGATCGGTTTACTCTGCATAAAAAAGAGATGAACACGATGCCAAGATAACAGCTGATAACATGACATAATTGTAGTTCGTGCAGTTGCTGAGCTGCAATATGAAAATAACTTGCAGACACTGACAAGCTACGAGCTAGCTTCTGTCAAATGACAGCTAAATATTACCCCACATAAGATTTAACGTTAATCAGATAATAAAAGCTGGTCATTCATTCTGAAGCAGGTGTCTCACTCTCGCGCCGGTGAATATGTCCTCGCCTTCATCATCATCATCATCCTCGTCGCTGTCCAGCACTCGAGTGTCTAATTCTGCCTCCTGATCTTCATTATCAGGGAAAGGAGGAGGATTACGCCCGCAGCCGCCTGACATCGCTTGTTTCGACCAAAGGAAATATATGTAAGAACAAACACACCTAATGGATCAAGTCTTGAGGTTGGCGTAATGTCTACCTGACTGTTTGTTACAGGTAAGCTTGGATTGGATTTCACCGCTGGGTAACCTCATCCGCGGATGCCTCTGCGTTATCAGACTCAGAGAGAGAGAGAGAGCTGATGCGCCACTGCCACCTGATGGTCTGGAGCAAATACTACAGCTACTTCAACAACTACACCTACAAGCATACACACCGATGCTGTGCATGTAGGACATGCTGTCATTCAGTGAATATACAGGTGCATCTCAATAAATTAGAATGTTGTGGAAAAGTTCATTTATTTCAGTAATTCAACTCAAATTGTGAAACTTGTGTATTAAATAAATTCAATGCACACAGACTGGATTAGTTTAAGTCTTTGGTTATTTTAATTGGGATGATTTTGGCTCACATTTAACAAAAACCCTTGAATTTGTGTGCATTGAATTTATTTAATACACGAGTTTCACAATTTGAGTTGAATTACTGAAATAAATGAACGTTTCCACAACATTATCATTTATTGAGATGCACCTGTATTTTATCAGTACAGCTACAGGAATACACATTTACTCTCAAATCACTCATTGGTTATTGTTTCATAATGACTTGAAAACAGCTCAAATTTGTGAAACGATTCAACCAGTTTAATCAAACTCGTGCATCATTCAACTTAAAAGAACGATCAGCTCACAAATTGTACTTGGCATGAATTCATTAAATACAAAAGAAAAACACAACACCACAGCATATTTGCAAGTATCCCATTTAATAAAATACATTTTGATAATTTAAATCTCATAATTCAAGATGTGTTTGAAAACAATTTAACTAGTGCACAGTAAATTACTCATGATTTTCAAAAACATACATTTACAAAAATATATATTCCTTTAAGTGTCTAAAGATTTTTGCACTTGTCCAGTTAGTGTTTCTGCTGATGTCAGAATTGGATAATTCTAAATTCAGTGAGCAGGGCAACGACGAGGAAGACAATGTAGAAAATCAGTAGAAAAATCCCATAGACTCGGCTCAGGTGAAAACACTGAAGAGGAACCAGTACGAAGGAGAAGACGAGAGACAGACCCAGTGCTCCTGAGAGAACCCAGCACAGCATCCCTTCTGGCTCCAGCTGACCACACAACAGAACACAGATCAGACTCCGTCACTCATCTATACTGGAATATTCAACTGACTAAAAGCTTGCAACATATGATATCCATCCAGTTACATGTATATGACATTGTATAATATATAGAGAGTGAGACATACCATCACAACATTATTTTTATTCTGAAAGATTTGCAGCAGGCAGCCCAGACCCACACCAAACAGCATGTCTTAATGCAATGTTAAAGGCATATGAAGTGTGGTTATGGCTTATGGTAATGTACCAGGATATTTACAATCCTGTAAATATATAGTATGATTAAATCTGTTGATATATGTTAATGCACATACACAAAAAGGATAGCTTTAAAAAAAAAAAAGCATATGTTAAAAGATACTAAAGATAATGCCTCCGAAACAGGCAGAAATGGCCATCCGTGGGTATCCCTGACGGGCTATAGTAATGTCTGCAAAGCAATCTGTCAAGATACACAAATATTACACATGGTCTAACAGAGATAAAAAAACATAATGGTGTATAATATCCCATTGGTGTGTAAAGCCATCAAACACTATCGCATGCATTACATTAGTACTTAACAGTGCCAACAAAAATAAAACCATACAATCTAGCATCTGTAAAATTATTTTAATTTAATTTCAAGTTCTAGAATATTGGCTATGAGCAAAAATAAAAATAATAGGAAGATAATGTGCCGTTTGTGGTTTTTAACGTTGTGAGTGCATACCTCCAATGCTGTTGCCCCAGGCTAACAAGGTGAGACCCAGTACAGTGTTGCTGAGACTGAGAACAATCCCCAGCAGGTGCAGCACACTAACAATCTCAGACGCCACAGAGCTGATCCACAGCGCACTGACCACAAAACCTAGCAGAGAATAGAGCTACACACACACAGCAATAGAACTAAATTAATACACTTTGTTTCAGCAAGGATGCATAAAATGTATTAAAATAGACAGTAAAGACATTTCAAATGTCTATACTATAATTTATATTACAAATAAACTGTGTTCTTTTGAAAGATCTACTTAAAGTAAAAAAAAAGTTATGGTTTCTCAAAACATATTAATCCACACATGCTTTCAACATGAGTAATGGCTGCTGAAAATTCAGCTGTCATCACAATAATAAATTGAATACATTTTAAAATATATTTAAAGAAATAGATCACCTAAGAAATGAAAATTCTGTCATCATTTACTCACCCTCATGTTGTTCCAAGTTTCTGTCTTATGTTGAACACAAAATCATACACTTCATGGCCCCCATTAACTTCCATAGTATTTATTTCCCTACTATGGAAGTCAATGGGGGCCGACAACTTGATTACCAGCATTCTTCAAAATATCTTCTTTTGTGTTCATCATAAGAAAGAAACTTACAGGTTTGAAACAACCTGAGGGTGTGTAAATGACCATTTTCATTTTTGAGGTGAACTATTACTGTTTTTTACTGTATGATCAAATAAATGCATAAGAATATAAGAATTGTCTTTAAATGGGTCATATGATGCGATTTCAAGTTTTGCTTTCTCTTTGGAGTTTTACAAGCTGATTGTGCATAGATAAGATCCCTGAAGTTGCAAAGACTAAAGTCTCAAAACTAAAGAGATATTCTTTAAGTTAAGACTGCCACGCCCCCTAAAACGGCTCATTCAAACACGCCCCCACATGTCTACGTCACGGTGTGGAAATGTGGATGTGGAAATATTTGCGTAATGCCGCCCAAATGTTCACACAAAGAAAGAAGGCATGGTTTCAGTAAGCGCAGTAGTGTTGATGCAAGCAGTCATGTCAGGGAGATGCTGTGTTTCTAGGCGAAAGAAAAAGCACTTTATTTCGCCTTCTGAAAGTAGATGCATTTAGGAATCATTAAGATTACTTACAACAGAACAGCAATGCATTTTATGGACGACAGTTTCGTGAACCTAGGAGAGGAGGTAATTTTGACTTTGCTATGAAAATCTGGCGCTTCTGAATCAGCGACTTTATGTTTTGTTATTACTTTAACTATTTGCTATTGACTGTTCAAATTAGTTTTGCGCGTCGTGTGTGTGTGTGTCAAGAGAGAGAGAGAGAGAGTCACAGCTGTAGCATGTGTGTGTGTGTGTGTGTGTGTGTGTGTGCTCGCGTGTGTGAGAGGGATAAAAGGTCACACAACCCGCAACTTGTGTGCAAACACATATGAGCATCATCACTGTGTCTGTCAGGTGACTCTGTTTCCCTCTCAGGCTTGAACTGATGGTAAAACTAAGGACATTATTAACGGTCTTTACTTTCATTTTGAAAGCTGAAGCTCAAGATTATGGAAAGGGGTGTTACATTTCCGACGCAGCTTGTGATGCTCGGCCAATCACAATCCACTGGGTCAGTTGGCCAATCAGAGCAGACTGTGCTTGTCGGAAGGAGGGACTTTGTAGAAAATGAAGCATTTGAGAGAGGCGAGGCATAGAGGACCTACAATAATGTACAGTATTTGAAAAATAAAGTGTTTTTTGAACACTAAAGCATGCCAACATATTCTGTTAAACCAAATACACGAAATAATGATCTTTGAAAAAAGCATCATATGACCCCTTTAAAAAAAAGAAGAAGATTCATACAAAGTGATATCTAGGAGGATGCTCATTTGTGGTAGTGAAGAAGACTATGCCAGAGAGGAAGACTCCAATGCAGAGTACAAGCACCCACACTGGAACTTCTCCTTCAATGAGCAGTAAGCCATCTTGAATGAAAGAGAAACATTGTCTGTTTCAGTCACGTGCTTTAGAGAACATGAATTGCTTACACAATATCTGCATGAACAGCATTTATATCTTTTCACATACAAAAGGAATTTCAGTTCATCTGACAGAATGCAGCAGGTGCATTAAAGCGACAAATGACATAATTGTACTTTTGATATGCACATAAGAGATTGCTGTTGAACAGGTTTAGTTTCATGGTTCAAGTAAAAATGCCAACTGACTTACACTTTCCCGACTGGAAGGTAAGCACACAGATCAGAGGCCCAGTGATTATGTGAAGACAGTTCAGAGGGCGTTTCCAGTTGTGATCCTCCTTATCTGTGTCCACCACAGGAACTGTCAACAATAATAGCACTTCTACAGGCACCTGACACAGTCAGACAGACAGGAAAAATGGATCTTCATCTTAAAATTGAAATTAAAATTACATAGGCAAGCATATTAGATTCAAACAATCCAACCATTGGACGATTACACAAGTTTATTTTAAACAATAGTTTACTAGAAGAATGATTACTTATTTAGAACCTGAAAGTGAATGCACGTGTTTTAACCTTGATCACTTTGAGGACTTTGGCACTCCAGTGCTGTCTCCTCCAGGTCCGACTATCCACCGGGTTAATGGCATTCAGGAAGATCTGAGCAGAGGATTGAGTGTAAGGCAGCAAAGGCTCATACTCCCCTTCATCTGAAACACACACACATATATATATACTGTATGTATGTGTGTATATACAGTATCTCACAGAAGTGCTCACATGTTCTGCGATGCGCGTCCCAGACTTCACGTAATACGTAATAACGTTGAAAAGGTCAAGCTTGACATAGGCTGAAGTACCGAGTCAGTGTTTACAAGTTGAACGTGCAAATACTAAGTCAAATGCCATTTACAAAAAAAGGGAGTTAAAGAGTTTACAAGGTAAAACAACGATGTCGGACGATTTTTAACTTGGAGGAGATGAGATGGAGCCTATGTCAAGCGTGACCTTTTAAACATCATTACGTATTACGTGAAGTCTGGGACGCGCATCGTAGAACAGAGCAAGGCGAGCATTTGTGTTTATAAAGCATATACATTTATTTCTTCTTTTTTTAAATGACCGATCGTTTCACTAGATAAGACCCTTATTCATCGTGTGGTATCGTTTACCCTTTGAAGCTGCACTAAAACTGTCATTTTGACCTTCAACCGTTTGGAGTCCATTGAAACTAACTAGATGGATAAAAATCCTGGAATGTTTTAATTCAAAAACTTAATTTATTTTCGACTGAATAAAGAAATACATAAACATCGTGGATGACATGGGGGTGAGTAAATTATAAGGAAACTTTAATTTGAACGTTAACTAATCCTTTAATGTCTGAATCGCTGGCCACAAAAGTTAGTACACCCCTAAGTGAAAATGTCAAAATTGGGTCCAATTAGCCATTTTCTCTCCCCGGTGTCATGTGACTCGTTAGTGTTATAAGGTCTCAGGTGTGAATGGGGATCAGGTGTGTTAAATTTGGTGGTATCGCTCTCACTCTCTCATACTGGTCACTGGAAGTTCAACTTGGCACCTCATGGCAAAGAACTCTCTGAAGATCTAAAAAAAATATATTTGTTGCTCTACATAAAGATGGCGTAGGCTATAAGAAGATTGCCAAGACCCTGAAACGGAGCTGCAGCACAGTGGCCAAGACCATACAGCGGTTTAACAGGACAGGTTCCACTCAGAACAGGCCTCGCCATGGTCGACCAAAGAAGTTGAGTGCATGTGCTCAGCATTATATCCAGAGGTTGTGTTTGGGAAATAGACTAATGAGTGCTGCCAGCATTGCTATTTGCTGCAGAGTTTGAAGGGGTGGGGGGTCAGCCTGTTAGTGCTCAGACCATACACCGCACACTGCATCAAATTGTCTGCATGGCTGTCATCCCAGAAGGAAGCCTCTTCTAAAGATGATGCACAAGAAAGCCCGCAAACAGTTTGCTGAAGACAAGCAGGACATGGATTACTGGAACCATGTCCTGTGGTCTGATGAGACCAAGATAAACTTATTTGGTTCAGATGGTGTCAAGCGTGTGTGGCGGCAACCAGGTGAGGAGTACAAAGACAAGTGTGTCTTGCCTACAGTCAAGCATGGCGGTGGGAATGTCATGGTCTGGAGCTGCATGAGTGCTGCCATCATGGAGGAGTGGAAGAGGACTCCAACACACCTCCAAGTGGCAACTGAGGGTAAAGGTAATCTGTAAAGGAAGATGGAGGAACTCTCTAACATCCACCAGGTGAATGGAGGAGTGGAAGAGGACTCCATGCCCAAGAGGGTTAAGGCAGTGCTGGAAAATAATGTATGACACTTTGGGCCCAATTTGGACTTTCACTTAGGGGTGTACTCACTTTTGTGGCCAGCGGTTTAGACATTAATGGCTGTGTGTTGAGTTATTTTGAGGGGACAGCAAATTTACACTGTTATGTAAGCTGTACTCTCACTACATTACATTGTAGCAAAGTGTCATTTCTTCAGTGTTGTCACATATAATAAAAATATTTACAAAAATGAAAAAAAAAATATATAATAAAATATATATATATATATAACAGTGGGTACAAAAATCCCCTTAAAATTTGTGAGATTGCGGCAAAATCTTACTTCCGTTCATTTTATTTTCCTCATTAATGATACTATTGACAGAAAAACACAGAATATATTTATTAAAAAAGAAAAACTATATATATATATATGTCAGAAGCACCCTAAATGAGTACACCCCCTGAAAAGTAAAATTTTAAACAATATCAATGAACACAAAAACATTTTCCAAACTGTGCAACAAGTTTTTCAACACTGTTTTATATAACATCTGTTTAACTTATAACAGTTCCTCCTTGTTAATAATATAACTTGGAGAACAACATTTCCAGTTTTACATGTTGGATGGTAAACTTAGGGTGATGCAAAAATGATTACACCCCACTTTTTTACAGAAAGCTAATTGGTTTAAGTCAAGAATTCCTCTGCCTGGGCCATTCAGTGAGTCACATACGGAGTTGTTGTGAAGCCACTCCTTCGTTACAGGTCATTGCTTGTTGGAAGGGTGTTAAACCTTAAAGAAAACCCCTTGAGGTCCCACACTCTGAGAAGGTTTTCGTCCAAATGGAAGAGAAATGTCACTGAAAGAAAATTTTCTTTACACAAAAAGGTGAAGGCCTTTCGACAAAAGATCAGTCTGTCCCTGCACTGAAAAACACCCCACAGCATGATCTGCCACCCACCATACTGTTGGAAGACAAACATGATGAGCAGTGCCTGGTTTTCTCCACACATACAGAACGTTAGAATTAAGGCCAAAAAGTCGTCCCATCTCTCACAGACCGAGAATCTTCCCCATGAGAAGGGTTGAAGAAAATCTGCAAGTTTCAGGTGTTTTTAGCCAGTTATTTCATGTAGAAAGCTTGCAAAACCGAATTTCCCGTCCGACACAATACGGCGTACACGCTGCAGAGGAATGGCAGTGCATGGGTGCCGACTTTCTACGAAATCTCCCGGAGAAGATCTCTGGAGCTCCGCCATTCCGTGCCCTTGGTCGTCGTGCACCTCTCTCACCAAGGCTCTTTCTCCCCCGAAATTTTTGCCGACGGCCAGCTCTAAACACACATCTAAGGAAGGGTGGTGAAGAAGAACAGAGTCCCAAACGTCTTCCATTTAAGATTCAGTGGCCAACTGTGCTCTTATCTGAACCCAATCAGCAGAACATAAATGAATCTGTGCCTTGCCCACATAGCATTCCTTACCTCATCCAATCTCTAAAAGAGGTTCTCATTTGCTCTGAACTTGTTCATTCCATGGAAGTCCTTATAAGACAGTGTGTGGCCAAAGTACTAGATTTAGTATTTGTTGTGTGTACTCATTTTGTATAATCAAACACCAGTGAAAAATGTGTAATCTTTATACTATTAACCTTACTTCATGTTATCTCACGGATGATCAGAAGAAATGTTATATTAAACTTAGTCACTTTTGGAAATGGTTTTTGTGTTCACAGCAAAGGTCTGAATTTGTTTAAAATTTTACTTTTCAAAGGGGGTATATTTACGCTGAATGTATATATATATATATAATATATATATATGTGTGTGCACATACACCAACACATACATACATGAAGATTTTCACACAGATAAACACGGACACCACACAGACTTCCTTAAAGTCAACATCTTCTACTTTCACTGTTACCAATGCAGAATCTTTTTTTTTTTTTAAATACAGAACAACACACACTTGCAAAGTCCGGTTATGAAAGTCTGTGGTGTTGAAACAATCTAAATGAAAAACCCATGAAACCCACTTACTTAGCCAACATGTTTTATTGAAGGAAGACAGTGCTTTATTGCCACTCTGAATTTCTCTATATGAATCTGGAGAGTCTCTTCTACAAGTCAAGAACAGCCTTTATTAATCTCTGCCCATTCAGATTAACATGCTGTTCATTTCAACTTCAATAGCACTTTATTTAAATAGACAGAGCTTCGAGTTTGCATTGTTGTGAGCACTATATCTGAATGTGTGAAAGCTTAGTGCAGTTAGCTCATATTTTACTGGATGGGAACAAGTACTAAAGTAAGTAAAGCTCAAGTCATCAAAAACAATAATTTTGTGAGTTTACAACACATTTTGACTTTACCTTAAAAGAAAAATGGTCACTCCTCATACAGGAATTTAAATGAAATGTAATGAAATAAAAGAGGGTAGAAAGAGTGTGGTGTGATCAGTGCTGAAAAAGACTGCAGTCTCTATACCTTGTTCTCTGCCTGTGGTCTGGGCCGATCCATTTAGCTGATGCTTCTGACGATTGTATATGTATGCACTCACAATCACAGTCAAAACATATGCAATATACAACCCCAGATAACCTGTGGAGAACAGAAATATTGATAGAAAGAAATAAATATCAATCATATCCATATACTATGCATTAAAGTGGAACATGCAGAAGGAAAAAATGTGTAAATTATGGTATAAATCTGAAGCGTATAACGGTTATCGGACCCAAGGCTTCTCCCATGGAAATATGGCCTTTATATAGGATACTGAAGGTCCAAAACACAGCTGCCATGTAGAAAATGACATCACGAAGGAATGGACGGGACGCCACAGTGAAAGGCTTGACTAAAGCAATGCTTCCAGCTACCACTGTTGTAACAAAGATTCCCGCTCCTAGAAAAAAAACAAAATCAAATTAGGATTTTTTTTTTTTTATGATTTATGAATCTGTTTACAATAATTAAAGGTGAACTGTGAAATTTCTGCAGCACCCAATGGTGCAGTATATAAATATATTTCAAACACTTCCCCTGTCTGCCATTGTTCAGTCAAAACAAATGGTCCCAAGGCTATATGGTTGGACCACTTGCATGACTCAAGCAACCTGCAACTGTACAATTCAGTTTGGTGCCTTTATTGGTTGGGAATTTCAGTTTAAATATTAATCCAACACATGTCCTTGATGTGTGTGTGGGTGTATGTTTAACAGATCTGATCTCTCACCAAACAGTGCTCCAACAGCAAGACCAGCAGTCTGAGGGTGGGAGAAAGCAGCCATGGCACTGAACACATCTGGAGCCCCATTTCCAAGTGCCAGGAACGTTACGCCCTGTTCTACTCAGTCACGGAAAACAATGGGGGAAAAAATGGGACCTACACAACCTTTTCCAGCAATCAAAACACAAACTCACCACTGAGGATTCCACTCAGTCACACATACAACACACCACTCTCAGTCATGCACAGACTTTAAATGGCACAAACACACTTTGAAAACACTTCACACCCATGAACAAACTTAAAGGAATAGTTCACCAGTTGATGGCCCCCATTGACTTCCATAGTATTTTTCCCCTATGGATGTTACTGGGGGCCAACAATTGTTTGATTACCAGCATTCTTCAAAATATCTTGTTTTGTGTTCAACATAAAAAAATAATTTATACAGGTGTGTAACGACATGAGTAAACGATGAAAGCATTTTAATTTTTCGAGGTGAACTATTCCTTTAAGAACACAAACAGTACCCGAGTGTTAAACAAACACTACCCAGGATGACACAGTCTTGAACATGTCAGTGTATGACCTAGCAAAAGTCTAATCATTTGATATGTCTAGTTGTTTAGCATGCTGTAATATTCTCTTCACCCCAGGACCCAGGAGTTTATCACTTCTGTGGTTGATAAGGACACAGCAGGAGTAATTAACCTTCTCAGCCTATGTAATATGACGACAAATTACAACGATCGGCTGATCAGCCACACTTCAGGTATTTAAAGGATACAGCCACATTATGAGTCAGTCTCAGTGTGGAGCAAATGGCTGAGAGGTTTGGACAGAAACTGAAAAAAATAACAATAATCAAAATACATATTATAATTCATATACATTTAAACTTTAATTTCTGTTCTTTATAGAACAAATTCTAAATACATCTAAATACATTTTGCAACAAAGACACATTTACTAACTTCTTGACCCTAAAAAAGCAGAACCTTTTTTAAATAAAGAGACCCAACTCTAAATTCTCCAGATAAACGAAAGACATTGTCTCTGTCACATGAGTAAATACAGAAGTGAAACCTAGGTCATGGCCAAAGACTCAGCTCTATCGATAGTGTTAGGAGATCACAAAGGAATATACATGTTTCTAAAGTGCTGCAATTGTTTTTACATTTTAATCAGTTACTAATTTTAATTGCGTGACAGTCCTAATTATCAATTTAACTGCATAGTGCAACTGGAATACAATGTGAACATACAAACACACCAATTCATATTTACTTTAAAAGTAAAGATTACACAATTTTTTTAACTTTTAGATTACACCTAATTTGGTCAGGCTCAGTTATTTCAATTGTATTACAATGGATTATACAAGTTGTGAAGCATGTTGCTAAATAGGAGTAGACTGATGGACCATAAAAGAAGATATTAAAAAACAAATGTCTCAGCATTTTGTTGTTATCATCATTACAATGGAAGTCAATGGTCACCAAAAAGATTTGTGTGTGTTATGCAAAAGAAAGTCAGTAATGCGGGTCTGTAATGACATGGGGTGAGTAAATGTGGTGAACTCTCTCTTTAAGGCAGAACTGACCACCAAATACAAGCCAATAAATAACCCTTATAATTCTCTCAAATTAACCACTCACAAGTCTGATGCAATTAGCCCAAGAAGAAGGAACAGAGCAAACAACCAGATGACCTGACAGAAATAAAAGAAAAGAGGGAAGGAAAGAGAAAACGTGAGTTACTTTAACAACATGCAGAACCAAAGAGATACACAACCAATACAAAATCAGATTACACATCCTGGATGATGCATTATCATTTGTTTCAGTTATGTAAATAGAAACACTCCACAAATAAACTTAATGTAACAAAAATGTAATTTATTGTATGTAATGTAGACAGTTAAAAAGTAAACTGAGTTTGGTGACTGAGCTAAAAGTGTTTTCTTACATAGAGTGTGATGGCTAGGGCAGCAGATTAGGTGGGAAGAGGCAAAAGGTGACCACAGGGTACTTGATGAAGCCTTCATCTGAAGTACAGTCTGTGTATTCTTCACAAACTCACATCTCTGACTGGCAGACAGGTTCATCACCACATCACACTGCAACACAGATCAACAAATGCAGCTGTGCAGGTTCAATGCCGATAGTCAAACAGCACCGCATTGAATTTTATATAACACAAACATTATGACAGATAATGTACACGTCCTTTTTGACTTGATCGCGCATTTTCAGAGATGTTTTGTCCCGCTCACCTCGTCTCCATTATGTTTGGTGTATCTTCTTCTCCAGGTATGTCTGAACGCGACATTCCCATGAGGTACGAGGTGTGTGTTGGACACGTAAACAGATTTCTGGCAGCTGACACGATCCCATTGCAGAGCAACGGAGCAAAACAACACTAAGAGCAGAGCACGCATTTGTAAGCTGATACATAACGTTACTACTTTAACCTAACATTGCTTTTCAGTAGTCAACACTAGCAATTGAATTGTTAGATCGACGGCAACTATCGAGGTCCCGTTTCGCTTGGCTCTTGTCTTCAGTGTGATACACTCCATGTATTTAGACGCTGTGAATCACAATCTGTGGTTGGATCTAAAACAACACGGGGTTACACATTCTGACACAAGAGAGAGTCGAGTATGAAATTTAATGTATCAGCCTGTGTCAGGTCATTCCAGTACTTCCTATAGGTCTTAGTCAGTCACGTGCGTGTATTATGTGTGACGTGACCTGACAAAGACAACAAACAGCGTGTATCCTCCCTCCCGCTGTCCTGGGGCCCTTTTCAGAAAGGAGGTTAAGTGAAAACTCGGAGTATGTTAACCCTGAAATGAGGAAACTCTGGGTTTTCCGTTTCAAGAAGGGAGGTTTGTCAAACCGGGAAAGCAGTGTAAGTCAAGCCCGTTTCAGAAGAGAGATAACTTATACTCAGAGTCAGTTACCGCGGTAACTTATGCTGTGAACCTAACCTGGTCGGGAGCAGGTTTTATTCGGTAAACCCGGAGTTTCTATCTGTCTCCTCTCCCTTTTTATAGTGTAGCGAAGTTTAAAACCCATATTATTCATTCAAACTGCAAAATTGATTTTCTTACTGAGTATTGTTTGTCTTATTTCAAGTACAAATATCTAAAATGTCAAATTATATATGAAAAAATTATCTATATTATCTATGGCTTGTTTCCTGGGGGAATTTCCTTTAATTGCATTTTACATAAAACAAGTACAATTATCCCTATTGGGTAAGAAAAATAATCTGAATGCAAACGGAAATAAGAATATGTTTATTGTCTTACTCCATTGGAAGATAATAGGCAAAATAGAAAATTGCACTGTAAAACATCAGAGATGTATTATTAATTATAATTATAATACATTATAATTCCTCTGTATGCAGATTTGAAGGAAAGTGTGCTTCCCTCTCACGCTCATTTTTTCTGGGCACAAATTTTTCAAAGAGAGTTTCACAAACTGTAGGTCAGTGGTGTAAAAATCGGTTTAAATGAGGCTAATCTGATAAATTACGTTCACTTGATAATATCTTTCTGTGATGTCTTGAAGTAAACGCTGAATTGCCAACTCGTAAAATACGTACGATTTAGCTAAAATCATGAATTTGTACAAGTGAGGTCGTACGAATTCATACGAATGAATGAGCCACCTCGTAAATATGTACGAATTGCCGTGAGATCGGGCTGGAACTAAGTAACCCAATAATCTGAATTTCCTTCAGGATTTACAGTGTAGTTGGATGCATTGATGACAAGCATATCTTCCAACATCGCACCTTCTGAAAATTAAACAAATTACTGTATGTTAATGAAAGGATGCCAGATGGAGAGGTAGTAAGAGCCACATCCCCCACCACGGCTGTTAAATAAACAAATTATTCAAATTTCCTGATACTAAAGCAAAAGTTATTCTTTTTACTTTTGTATTTTAGAATTCTTCCAATACTTGACCATTCTCCTCTTCATCTGTCAGTGCTGCAGGTTCTCCCTCTGCCTTCTTGCTGTCGACAAGTCAGTAGTTCATTGTATTACTCTAATTAAGAAATGTAACAGGTTGCATTAGAGAATATTTAATTATGTGAAAAGAGTGTTAGACTATGTGGAAAAAGCTGCAGCGCATTGAAATAGACATTGAATGATATTTAATGTCAAATGTTTTTAAAATCATTTAGCCTACACATGAACCTTTCATGCTTAAAGTTTACCTTGATTGAATTGTGTTTTTTATACTTCATTTTTAGCTGCTGCCACGTTCTTGTTTCTTTTTTCTGTAATGTTTTTTTTGTGGCCATGGGATACCATTAAAATTAATATTAGTTCAGTAATTTAAAGTTTGCACCTCTGATATTGTAACGGTTATTAAGTTATTGACAGTTATTAACAATTAAAGTTACGCATTGACGGAAGTACGCGCGCTGACGTCTTTTTTGCGGGAGCTGTTGCCATGGTGACTTTAATATCTGCACTCTATTGATGATGGCTTTTTATAGTCGTGGTGCACGCGCTTAACTCAGAGTCGACCTACTTAGAGTTGAGTAAACTAACACAATTCAGCTGTTCTGTAACCGAAAACTCAGAGTTTCCCATCTCAGAGTAACTCAACTCTGAGTTCAAGTTTAAACTCAGAGTTGGTTGAACCTCCTTATTGAAACGGGCCCCTGGGGCCCGTTTCAGAAAGGAGGTTAAGTGAAAACTCGGAGTATGTTAACCCTGAAATGAGGGAAACTCTGGGTTTTCCGTTTCAAGAAGGGAGGTTTGTCAAACCCGGGAAAGCAGTGTAAGTCAAGCCCGTTTCAGAAAGAGAGATAACTTATACTCAGAGTCAGTTACCGCGGTAACTTACGCTGTGAACCTAACCTGGTCGGGAGCAGGTTTTATTCGGTAAACCCGGAGTTTCTATCTGTCTCCTCTCCCTTTTTATAGTGTTAGCGAAGTTTAAATACCATATTAATTCATTCAAACTGCAAAATTGATTTTCTTACTGAGTATTGTTTGTCTTATTTCAAGTACAAATATCTAAAAATGTCAAATTATATATGAAAAAAATTATCTATATTATCTATGTCTTGTTTCCTGGGGGAATTTCCTTTTAATTGCATTTTACATAAAACAAGTACAATTATCCGCTTATTGGGTAAGAAAAATAATCTGAATGCAAACGGAAATAAGAATATGTTTAATGTCTTACTCCATTGGAAGATAATAGGCAAAATAGGAAAAAGCACTTTAAAACATCAGAGATGTATTATAATTATAATTATAATACATTATAATTCCTCTGTATGCAGATTTGAAGGAAAGTGTGCTTCCCTCTCACGCTAATTTTTTCTGGCCACAAATTTTCAAAGAAGAGTTTCACAGGACTGTAGGTCAGTGGTGTAAAAATCGGTTTAAATGAGGCTAATCTGATAAATTACGTTCACTTGATAATATCTTTCTGTGATGTCTTGAAGTAACGCTGAATTGGCAACGCGTAAAATACGTACGATTTAGCAAAAATCATGCATTTGTACAAGTGAGGTCATACGAAATTCATACGAATGAATGAGCCACCTCGTAAAATATGTACGAATGCCGTGAGATCGGGCTGGAACTAAGTAACCCAATAATATCTGAATTTCCTTCAGGATTTACAGTGTAGTTGGATGCATTGATGACAAGCATATCTCCAACATCGCACCTTCTGAAAATTAAACAAATTACTGTATGTAATGAAAGGATGCCAGATGGAGAGGTAGTAAGAGCCACATCCCCCACCACGGCTGTTAAATAAACAAATTATTCAAATTTCCTGATACAAAAGCAAAAGTTATTCTTTTTACTTTTGTATTTTAGAATTCTTCCAATACTTGACCATCTCCTCTTCATCTGTCAGTGCTGCAGGTTCTCCCTCTGCCTTCTTGCTGTCGACAAGTCAGTAGTTAATTGTATTACTCTAATTAAGAAATGTAACAGTTGCATTAGAGAATATTTAATTATGTGAAAAGAGTGTTAGACTATGTGGAAAAAGCTGCAGCGCATTGAAATAGACATTGAATGATATTTAATGTCAAATGTTTTTAAAATCATTTAGCCTACACATGAACCTTTCATGCTTAAAGTTTACCTTGATTGAATTGTGTTTTTTATACTTCATTTTTAGCTGCTGCCACGTTCTTGTTTCTTTTTTCTGTAATGTTTTTTTGTGGCCATGGGATACCATTAAAATTAATATTAGTTCAGTAATTTAAATTTTGCACCTCTGATATTGTAACGGTTATTAAGTTATTGACAGTTATTAAGAATTAAAGTTACGCATTGACGGAAGTACGCGCGCTGACGTTCTTTTTGGCGGGAGCTGTTGCCATGGTGGACTCGTAATATCTGCACTCTATTGATGATGGCTTTTTATAGTCGGGTGCACGCGCTTAACTCAGAGTCGACCTACTTAGAGTTGAGTAAACTAACACAATTCAGCTGTTTTGTAACCGAAAACTCAGAGTTTCCCATCTCAGAGTAACTCAACTCTGAGTTCAAGTTTAAACTCAGAGTTGGTTGAACCTCCTTATTGAAACGGGCCCCTGAGGTTAAAGATACATTTCACTCTTTTCTACTTAAAGGGGTAGTTCACCCAAAAAATTTATTTAATTCAGACATCTCATTTCCGAACCCTCATGTAATTTTAAAACTCTTAGACTTTTCATCATCGTGGAACAACAGAGCCCAAGGTACATGGTGATGGAAATACATTATGTGAGGAAAA
>CM049798.1:16470266-16502766 GCA_027422405.1 Ptychobarbus kaznakovi
GAACTTCACCAGGAAGAAAAGGGTAACATAGTGACTGTATTTCTTAAATGTTCTAGTATACATTCTTTGGTAAGCTAAAAATACCTTTGCTTTGCTCTTTCAGGACGTTTTCTAGTGGAGATGTTTTACCGCAATGACTAATGAATGTGTCTGACCGTACCCTGTGTCTTTACCGGGCTGTTCCCGGCCTGCCCCTAACAGGACTTTGTGACCCTCACACGTGAAGTCATACCACAAGACCGGAAGAAGAGTGTCAGAGAAAGAAGGAAGCCACAGACACTGGTAATTACAATCATTTACATAATAAATGCTGTTTATTGCTTGTAACCACTTTTTGCATGCATACATAAAACTATAAAAATGAGTTAATTGCCAAAACAGATTTTTTTTAGACAATTTTTTAAAATCATGTTTTTCATTGTGCATTCCAATTAATCTCAATCAAACCGCAGTTAATAGAAACATGATTAAAAAAAAAAAACATTAAATAGTTTTTTTTGAAAATAAACTCTTCAAATTATAATTTGTTAGTGATGTATATACTGCAATTTAAACACTTCCAAATGACAAAAAGAAAAATGTTCAATATCTTTCAAAATACACGTACATAAAATGGCCAACCGTATTACTAATATAGATTTGAGTTACTTTGATTTTGATAGTTCTCTCTCATGTGTGTGTGTAAGGTCATCATCGGGCTGGCTGTGTGTGGATGTCTCTCTTCCTCCTGATACTGCTCTGTTTGTAGTGCTATGCCGTCTGAAAGACCCCATGGCTAGCTACAGTCATGTCATAAACGAGAGTGACTCCTGACAATCATATCAGCTCCTCGCAAAGAGGAATCGTGGGACAGTGAAGAGGACCTGTGAGGACACAGCGCCAAGTTGTTGAGAAACACTCTTTGGTCACACATTTTTTAATTGGGGAAGAGCTGGTAACGTTTTATTACTTGTAACCATAAGTGTTTTGAGAGAAAAAGGGATCAAGAGTTGGGATGCGTCATATAGCATTAACGTAACTGAGCAGCTGTGGCTTCATGTGTGTCTTCGACTCTCGATTTTATTGTGTACAAAAGTCAACGAGGGACTTAACTTGAACTCAAAATATCTCTGAGACTGAAGCTCCTCCAGAGATGCGAGTCCTCTCTGAAACACAAGGATTGTTGGTGTCCTGCTGTTGTGCTCCCAGGACATTGATTCGACTATATTTGTGAACGCCTGAAGATTCAGATTGGGGCAAGGAAGGACTACTGAATACAAATTAAGGCCTTATAATGCACTCACAGAATTTTACCTTCATGCTTTTTATGCGATTATCTCCTGATTTACAGCCACAGAAGAGTTTTGATTAGTACATTTCAGAATAACAACATGCTGATATGAATGGTATTTTCAGGTTAGCTCAAATGAGCTTTTATTGGAGTAATTGTTTTAATATTGTGCAGTTTCCTTATGCTTTTTTATTCTACATTGATCACGTGAATACAAATTCAATTTTATATTCCGTTAAAAGATGATTTCATGTCTCAATACAGTAAAAAAAATCAGTTCCAGGTGCATAATATTTAATAAAATATTGACTGATAAACATGCCCAGTAAGTACAAAATAAAATTGTGTCTCAACATTAATTGCAATGTGTCCAAATCATTTTTATTTTTAATGTTTCTCTTTTTACGGTCTCGTTGCACATCTCAAAATGTTCATGACAAGATTCATGTAAAATAAATGCTTTATTGATTATTGATGAAATTCTGATGGTTTGAGATGTGCCCTTAATCTGAAAAGATGACAACAACCTTTGTATTCCGTTTTATTTTCATCAAATAGACAAAGTTTGACAGGACAACTGTTTTAAACAAATGCACGTCTTTCTTGTACCAGGTCATTAACATTTAGTTAATAGTCAAAATGGAGGCTTATAATACATGTGTAACAGCGTCTTTAGTGTCAGGAAAAGAGCTTCAAACCAAGATGTTTTTACCAAGAATATATAACTCAAAATTCACTATTGCTGTAAATCTAGCTTAAAAAAAACATTAAAGGACCTTTGCTTTGAATATGGCGTATCCCTCAATATCCATGTCATTTAAGTTTTGGGGCCCCATTTATAAAGACATGCATAAGGAATGATCTACTGATGTGTGAACATATAAAAGTTTCTGAAATGTTCGTATGAACAATTTATCGAATGTCTGTATGCACAAAAATGATCCATAAATGCATAACTTCAAATCAGGACTGCAAATCCCTGCAGAGAGTTGTGCATTCAGCTTTGCTGTAAATCTAGCTTAAAAAAAACATTAAAGCCTTTGCTTTGAATATGGGCAGTATCCCCTCAATAGCCATGTCATTTAAGGTTTGGGGCCCCATTTATAAAGACATGCATAGAATGATCTACTGATGTGTGAAACATATAAAAGTTTCTGAAATGTTCGTATGAACCGTATTAACAATTTATCAAATGTCTGTATGCACAAAAATGTCCCTAAATGCATAACTTCAAATCAGGACTGCAAATCCCTGCAGAGAGTTTCAGCAGCTGAGTTAACTGAGCGCATCTCAAGGGTCTGTTCTCGATGGCAGAGACTGAGAGGAGCTTCTTCCCTCAGGCCATCAACTCCTACTCAAACCCGGTCTCATAACATCAACATGACTCCATTTAATAAACAGTAAGATACCCACTATTCTCCATCATTGCTGCTATGTATATCTCTTGCACATCCCTGCTTATATTATTATTTATTAAGTCCACAGTATACTATCCTGCACATTTTATCTTATTCTTCCTTATTTTTTACCTATATTTATGTATATTCTCTTGTGTTGTGTTACATATTTTGCACTGTCCATTGAGCGGACTTGACCTGATTTACATTTCACTACTGATTATATTCTGTATAATTGAGTATGTGGCGAATAAAACCTTGAATCCTTGAAACTCCTTGAAATACTCACAGTTCAACTCCACCTACCTAAATGCACACCACACTAATATCCCTTTATGGCTATATTGTTATATAATTTGCTAATTGCAGTGACATTATTATCACAAAGCGGTTAAAATATTGCTAATTTGTTAATATAATATAAATGCATAATGTGCCCATTTATCTTTACATGTTCTTAATCGAGTTTAATTTACTGGTATATGAGCACAAGAAGTTCATACACATGCTTTTTTCCAATGCTAAATCCAAATGCGTTCCTTTCTTTTGACATGGAATCAAATCCATGGAATTTAGGATCACATCTGATCATAAATGCATTTTATAAATGAAGCCCCAGTTTCTGCAAGGTATTGTGATATCATAACGACACCAGCAGTGCATAGATATTAAAAGACAAAGAATCCACAGTGCAAATGTTATTTACACATTCTCCTAAAATTCTACTTTTTTGTAATTAACGTATGTTTTAACAAGTTCTTCTAGAATTTTTTATAGAAATGTTTGTCCACCTATACTGCAAGTAGACCTTTATCTGGACCTGTCCAGATGAGTGCAACTGTTTGAGAACATACAAATTCAGTCAAAACTATTAACACAAAATATGGGATTTCATTCAAAAGACACCAAACATTTCCCCTTCGTAGTCAGTGACTCATTCTTTTTTTCTATATCGTACTCTAACTTTGCTATAATTTAAAAAATGTGGTGCAACATCAGGCTGGGTCGAGTGCCCCGGAACATCTCAAGTGTTTTTCTCTATTAACTGGAATGGATTACAAACTTGAGTCTCACCCCTGTGCACATCCATGACACTCAATCTTAAAGGCAGTTTAATGTCTCTACTGAAACACTATACAGGCTAAGCACCATTAAAAACCTTAAGGATAACACTGAACACACATACATGCGTGCACACACAAAAAATATTCTTGCTGCACCCCACAAACAGCTGTTTTTTTATCCGCTCTGACCTTTAACCTTTACACTCAACATTCAGTTGTCACAATCTAGGGATCTGCTTATCGATGAACGAGTATTAAGATGTTATTTCACACACAGAGAGCAAAGGATATAGGAATAGAGAAATGTTGATTGTCTGTTGTCAAGGTCAAAGGAGCGTGTGAGGTAAGGCTCTGATCAGGCGATGGCTTTGGCCTCAGGCAGGAAGGCCTCCCAACACTTCACCAGCTGGTTTAAGATAAATAGCAATTAATGACAGGTATTCAGCGGTACTATATGTAAAACAAACAACACTTACACACTTACCCTATGCTGTGTGTGAAACAGGGACTCCATGTATTTCACTATGTGCTGTTTGAAATCTCTGGCTTTCTCTTTTCTGCCACAGAAAAACAATTCTATTTTAATCTTATATTTTGTGATATAAAAAGGTATGGCCAATGGTCACAGCTTCTGGAACTACTGAATTTCGGATGAATGCTGGTAGATTTTTAAAGTGAATTTTTTTTACATTTACAGGGTAAGTTGGTGATTTTATTGTCGTCCAAATCCAGAATGACTGTTTTTCTTCCCGCTATCCATGTGAAAATTCCTGGCAGAATTACCTACAGCTTTTTGTTTTTTTGACAAACGGGTTGTGTGGTAATTTAACTGCCGTCCCAATCCACCAGTCTTGGGTTTAGGAAAAGGGATCAATCCAAAAGTCATTAAATCCCACCAAGCACCATCTGGCCAACTGTTGTGCTTTGCTTTATTTTAAATACGGATATTGAAATATTTTGTCAAAAACAATACAGGAATATATAGTCACTGCACATCTACAGTAAAAAAAAAGAGAACAATATTACGTACGCTTTTGAAATAGGCCATTATTAATCACAGCAACAGGTATGCAACAAAATTAGGGCTTGCATTACTAATCATTTTAGCAGTTGGCCAAACAGTCAATGTTTGCTCTATGTAAATAAGAGGTAGCACACACCCATCATTTTGAGAGATAAAACGCAGGGCATTTAAAACCATAGCACATCAGTGTTTCTATTCTTAAAGGGATTGTCTACCCAAAAATAAAACTTCTGTCATTAATTACTCGCCCTCTGTAAGATGTTCATTCATCTTTGGGACGCAAATTATGATTTTTTTGATGAAATCCAAGAGCTTTCTGACCCTGCATAGGCAGCAAGGGACCTACCACATTCAAGGTACAGAAAGGTAGTAAGGACATTGAGAAAATGGTCCACATGATTCAGAGGTTCAACGACTTCATTCAACCATTTCTTCTCTTCCGTGTTAAACTTTGACCCACGCTCACGACAGTACCGCATCAGAATGGCGGCTCCTGCGTCAGCACCACACGTCACTGTACTCTCCTGCACGTGGGTCAGAGACTGACACGGGAAGAAAATAAATTGTTGAATAAAGTTGTTATTTTTGTTTTCTTTGTGCATAAAAAGTATTCTCATAGCTTAATACATTTACGATTGAACCACTGATATCACATGGACTATTTTTACAATGTCCTTATTACCTTTCTGGGCCTTAAACGTCGTAATTACATTACTGTCATGCAGGGTCAGAAAAATCAATCACAAATATCTTAATTTGTGTTCAGAAGATGAGCAAAGGCCTTACAGGGTTGGAAGAACACGAGGGTGAGTAATTAATGACAGTTTTCATTCTTGAGTGAACTCGCTTTAAATAGGATATTTAAATGAAGAAATAATAAGCAGAAATTTCAAGGACAATTAAATTCATCATGCTAAACATGTGACTGGCCATATCAGAAGTGCATTTCTGAGTTGGTAGGATCACAGAGCTCCTCCAACACAAATTAATTTGTATCTATTTATTATATCACTGAGAAGCCATGACATTTTTTTAAAAGATGTCCCCATGAGAAGCAATTACTGTACATATAAAGTTTTGTTGCACTTGTGATGTTTTGTGCTGCATTTCTACCAAAATACAACTATACACAACAACAACATATCTTACCTCAAATCTGAGCACTTCTTTGCGCACAGTACAGGTGACTCTTTCGAAATCTCTCTCATACTGACTGACTTTAGACTCCCACTGTGCAGAGACACAGAAAACAGCTCCATGTTAACAGCAAATTAGTGACCGATCATATTGTTATTCAACAAAACACCCTTACAAGTATGTTACATGTTGGTTAATGTACAGTACTTGAAATGTGTTGTGAATAAATCATTCGCGGTTGATAAATTAACCTCATTTATGTCATCTTTAGCCTGCTGCAGCTTCTCGGGTTTGTTCGCCCAAAGCAGTTTGGCCTCAGCCTCTCGTTTCTTCTGCAATGTGCTCTGAGCTTCCTGCAAACGCTGCCACACTTTCATCCTCTGCTCAAAACAGCACTGAGGACAGCAAAGAACACAGAAAACAACATCACATTACTTATTCAGTGGGCTCTGATTGTTGGTTTTGCGTTATGTGGTTGTGTTCTCTAACCCTCACGGCCCCCAGCAGTCTGACGTAATCGGCCAGGAGCTCAGCGAGGATGAAGAAATCGCTGAAGGCCTGTTGCTGATGCAGTTGCTCCATCTTATCCTCCACTTCCGCCAGCTGTGACAGCGCACGAGATAACGCAGTGTTCTCCTCCACACTGCCCAGCATGGCCACACTCTTACTAAACACCGCTGTGTTACTACACAACTCTACCAGAGGAGAAAGACTTTGAGATGCTTTGTAACAGTATGAATCTGAAAGACAGGCTTCACAGTGTAGTTTTCATTCTCACCTTTCCTGTGGTTTACTAATGAGTCAACAGCAGCATGGAGCCTCCTCAGCAGCTGCTCCTCATTCTCCACTTCCTGCAGCTTACTCTCAAACCACTGACACACACACAGGGGTGTCAATCACTAGTCAAATGCAACGATCTGGGAGAATTTATGCCTTAGAATTGTAGGAACTGAGCTCTTCTTACATTATCGGATTCATTAATTTTAATTGTCATCTTATTCATTGCATCCGATCGCTCTGCTTATCATCTTTAGGAGGCCAGATCCACTCAAAGCCTGAGTATTCACTGCCCTGGGCAACTAAAAACACATATGTTTAGATATTAAATATGTCACTAAAATTACTGTATGATGGGAATATGATACTGTAAAGGCGGTCACCTCATCTCTCTCTAAAAACTCTCGAACGTCTGGGTCCTGCAACAGAGAAGGATGAGCCACTACTCTCTGTAGATACCTACAGAAAATACAAACAAACAGTCAATAAATATGTGATCTATATAGAAGAAATATAACCATTTAAAAATACAAATGAGTGTGCATTAGCATGTGAATCACTGTTGAGACTCAAAATTCAGCAGCAATGAATGTGATTTTTTTTGTCTTTTTACATTGCTAGTGCCAAAAGGTTCTAGAGTATGACTGCAAAATACAAAATGAAACTACTCCTAAAGGTTTGTGGTGTTTAAATCTGTTGCCATTAACAATCAAATCAGCGCTTTCTTTTTTCTGGTTTTTATAGGGATTTTTTGGTTGCACCTGGGTTTTCCTACATGTTGGACTACAAAGTGCCGCTTCTGGCTTATAAAGGAGTTTTTCTAAACATATCCAATACATCATATTCAATAAGCCATCAGCCACTTAATCAGAAATCAGATTTCTCCTCCACCCGAGTTATCAATATCAGAAAAAATGCCATTTGTGAACCTCTAATTTATGTGTATGTCTAATTAGGCTTGTGTTCACCTCTCCAGTGCTGCTCTTCTCTTTTCCACAAACTCCGCTGAGGATGAATCCTCCTTCCCTACCTTCACTTTAGTCATCCCTGTGACACAACACCAAACCACACGCTCAGTCAGCAAATCACACCGGACTGCTCAGAGTAAAATGATGCAAGTAAGAGCTGACAGAAAGCTCAGAGTAAACATTCTCATGAATCCAGGCCATTGTGAGTGTGCATGAGCTCACTAGAATAACTCCACTAGACAAGGAGCCAGAGGGAGCATGAGAAATTCTTTACCAACTACACTCTTCTGAGGTGGAGGAGGGATGATGCAGCCCAGCAGAGTGTGTTTGGACGATATCTTCTCATAAAGTCCCAGAAAATCACTGAAACGTCGTCGCACAGAGAACGTCTTATTAAGGAACATGGGCAGTGTAGTCTAGAGAGAGAGAGAAGCATGGTAAAGGGCCATTATGTTGATATATGTATCTTGAACAATCCAAAAAATGTAACAGGGAAGCTTTTGTGTACCTGAGTTGACACTTTGTAAGACATGTAGGCATTCATGCCATCTCCTGCAACACAATAACATAGAAGAATTCAGTCACTCAACATCCAGAACAAGAGACTGAATCTAGACCAGTGGTTCTCAACCATTTCACTCCTCAATGTCCGAGGAAATATTTGAAGGCCCACACATGTAAGCTAAGATATTTTCTCTATTAATACTACTGTAATGAAGACATACCTGCTTGTTTTCTATCAGTATCAACAGAATAATTATTAATTTATAAATGTTTTAGATTTCTGAAGTTAAGAACTCGAGAATTGCATTTCTTAATGTTTACCAGATTTTAATAAAAGTAATAAATACAAATACTTATCTAAAAAAACTCCCTTGTCAGTAGCTTCTAGTCATTTTAGGTGTAAAAAAATAAGTTCATTGTGGTACTTGTTGCAGCCAACTGTTATTCATGATCATATTATTTTATTACGTTTATATTTATTCATTTAGCAGATGCTTTTTTATCCAAAGTGACCCACAAATGAGGAATCATAAGCTCACTGGCTTGTAACGCAAATCATTTCACAGTTTACTTCAATTTATTATTATTATAAATATTTACCTACACTGTGAAAAATGCTTTTATCAAAGTTAATAAAACAAAGATTATTAGATAATAGAAAATACTACCTTAGTCTATCAACTTTAAAATTCAATACATTACTTGCTGTTTCATTATGATTATTTGTCAAATTTACTAGCAACTTCTGAGTGAAAATTGTTTCTACAGCAATTTTTCAGTGTATATTAGGTGACGAACAGTCTTGCACATTTACAAGAAATAGCTTGAAAAATAAGAATATGCATAATACAAACCAATTTTCTCTGGATTAGTGACTGCGATGTTCAGCTCAAACTGGTCTCCACTCTCTTCCTCCAACTGTTAAAGTTCATTAGCATTCAGTTAGAATTGAGAATCGACATAAATGTTACATGAATGCAACTGAAGGCACGTAAAGGGTCTTGTTTCAGTACCTCCTCCATGGTCTTGGTGACAATGCTGGGTTTGAGTATGGAATTAGAGACATGTGTGGTGTTGCAAGCCGATGCGTTCGGGCCAATAATCTCTCTCCTGCCTTGACTAGTGGTGTTGGTGAGTGTCAGCTCTACAGTAGCCTCTAGTGTTTGAACAGAGAGATCAAATAAAGCACAGAGGTGTGACGTATGCGAGTAATAGCATTTCAACAATATACTTTAGTGTAGTATTATTTTGGGAAATCTATACTTTACATAAATTCTTTTCAAATAGAGTACTTAAAAGTAAATAAAACCCCTTTACTTCATTAGCTACCTTAAATGACTTACATATTTTTAAATCACTGAGGAAATATTTATCCAAATGTGACTAACATGCATGTCAGTCATGTATGCATATAAACTATCCCTTTTCAACACGTACTTCATGTTCTAGTGAAGTGTTTTACAACCACTAAAAACCACTATATTCAAAATATAAAATCATCTGCTGACAACATCAGCTGAAAACATTCAAGCAAAAGTGTTCAGGATATTGGTTTCAGTTTAACATCTGCAGTGCCCTAGATTCTTACAGTTAGATCAATGAGAAGATATTATTTTGACAGTTTCTTTAGAAAGTTTCTGCTTTTAATAATACTAAAATTAGAAAATCTCTACTGTTTTCAAAAAACAATTTGAAGCCAAGAAAAAGTGTTTACTTCTTACTATTAAATACCCAAGTTCAATTATAAGTTGATTCTTTTCTACTTTCACTCAAGTACTTTTGGCTAGGTACTTAATTTAAATTAAGCACAATTTTTGACATAGTTAATATACTTTTACTTCAGTACTATTTTCACATATCAGATATAGCATCTATGAGATCCGTTTCAACCTGCCAAGCTGTGTTAAAGACAAAGACTGAATGCATTATGTTCTCAACATGGAGTTCAGTTCCCATCTGGCCTGCATGTCAAATCAAGTGTCATTAGGAATTCATTGCTCATTACGGTAATGGTGCAGCGATGGGGTGAAATACCAGTGAACAGATCCAGCTCTTCGTCAGAGTGAAGGCCATTAGTGGCGTGATGGACATCGCTCCTGATGTACGAGCCCTCCTCACTGAAGATATCGCCTTCATCAGCTGATGTGGGTGTGATCGGTTTACTCTGCATAAAAAAAGAGATGCACACGATGCCAAGATAACAGCTGATAACATGACATAATTGTAGTTCGTGCAGTTGCTGAGCTGCAATATGAAAATAACTTGCAGACAATGACAAGCTACGAGCTATCTTCTGTCAAATGACAGCTAAATATTACCCCACATAAGATTTAACGTTAATCAGATAATAAAAGCTGGTCATTCATTCTGAAGCAGGTGTCTCACTCTCGCGCCGGTGAATATGTCCTCGCCTTCATCATCATCATCCTCGTCGCTGTCCAGCACTCGAGTGTCTAATTCTGCCTCCTGATCTTCATTATCAGGGAAAGGAGGAGGATTACGCCCGCAGCCGCCTGACATCGCTTGTTTCGACCAAAGGAAATATATGTAAGAACAAACACACCTAATGGATCAAGTCTTGAGGTTGGCGTAATGTCTACCTGACTGTTTGTTACAGGTAAGCTTGGATTGGATTTCACCGCTGGGTAACCTCATCCGCGGATGCCTCTGCGTTATCAGACTCAGAGAGAGAGAGAGAGCTGATGCGCCACTGCCACCTGATGGTCTGGAGCAAATACTACAGCTACTTCAACAACTACACCTACAAGCATACACACCGATGCTGTGCATGTAGGACATACTGTTATTCAGTGAATATACAGGTGTATCTCAATAAATTAGAATGTTGTGGAAAAGTTCATTTATTTATTACACCTTCCCTTTTTCTACAGACTTGTATTTATTGATTAGTTTAGTCTTTGGTTATTTTAATTCCCCAATTCTAAGTGATGATTTTGGCTCACATTTAACAAAACCCCACCAATTCTCTATCTCAACAAATTAGAATACTTCATAAGACCAATAAAAAACACATTTTTAGTGAATTGCTGGCCCTCTGGAAAGTATGTTCATTTACTGTATATGTACTCAATACTTGGTAGGGGCTCCTTTTGCTTTAATTACTGCCTCAATTCGGCGTGGCATGGAGGTGATCAGTTTGTGTCACTGCTGAGGTGGTATGGAAGCCCAGGTTTCTTTGACAGTGGTCTTCAGCTCATCTGCATTTTTTGGTCTCGTTTCTCATTTTCCTCTTGACAATACCCCATAGATTCTCTAGATGGGGTTCAGGTCTGGTGAGTTTGCTGGCCAGTCAAGCACACAAACACCATGGTCATTTAACCAACTTTTGGTGCTTTTGGCAGTGTGGGCAGGAGCCAAATACTGCTGGAAAATGAAATCAGCATCTTTAAAAAGCTGGTCAGCAGAAGGAAGCATGAAGTGCTCCAAAATGTCTTGGTAAACGGGTGCAGTGACATTGGTTTTCAAAAAAAACACCAGCAGATGACATTGCACCACAAATCATCACAGACTGTGGAAACTTAACACTGGACTTCAAGCAACTTGGGCTATGAGCTTCTCCACCCTTCCTCCAGACTCTAGGACCTTGGTTTCCAAATGAAATACAAAACTTGCTCTCATCTGAAAAGAGGACTTTGGACCACTGGGCAACAGTCCAGTTCTTCTCCTTAGCCCAGGTAAGACGCCTCTGACGACAACTGTAGCCAAATTCCTTGACACGTCTGTGTGTGGTGGCTCTTGATGCCTTGACCCCAGCCTCAGTCCATTCCTTGTGAAGTTCACCCAAATTCTTGAATCGATTTTGCTTGACAATCCTCATAAGGCTGCGGTTCTCTCGGTTGGTTGTGCATCTTTTTCTTCCACACTTTTTCCTTCCACTCAACTTTCTGTTAACATGCTTGGATACAGCACTCTGTGAACAGCCATCTTCTTTGGCAATGAATGTTTGTGGCTTACCCTCCTTGTGAAGGGTGTCAATGATTGTCTTCTGGACAACTGTCAGATCAGCAGTCTTCCCCATGATTGTGTAGCCTAGTGAACCAAACTGAGAGACCATTTTGAAGGCTCAGGAAACCTTTGCAGGTGTTTTGAGTTGATTAGCTGATTGGCATGTCACCATATTCTAATTTGTTGAGATAGTGAATTGGTGGGTTTTTGTTAAATGTGAGCCAAAATCATCTAAATTAAAAGAACCAAAGACTTAAACTACTTCAGTCTGTGTGCTTTTAATTTATTTAATACACGAGTTTCACAATTTGAGTTGAATTACTGAAATAAATGAACGTTTCCACGACATAATTTATTGAGATGCACCTGTATTTTATCAGTACAGCTACAGGAATACACATTTACTCTCAAATCACTCATTGGTTATCATTTCATAATGACTTGAGAGCAGCTCAAATTTGTGAAACGATTCAACCAGTTTAATCAAACTCATGCATCATTCAACTTAAAAGAACGATCAGCTCACGAATCGTACTTGGCATGAATTCATTAAATACAAAAGAAACACAACACCACAGCATATTTGCAGGTATCCCATTTAATAAAATACATATTGATAATTTCAATCTCATAATTCAAGATGTGTTTGAAAACAATTTAACTAGTGCACAGTAAATTACTCATGATTTTCAAAAACATACATTTACAAAAATATATATTCTAATACATTTATTATATATTTCTTTAAGTGTCTAAATATTTTTGCACTTGTCCAGTTAGTGTTTCTGCTGATGTCAGAATTTGATAATTCTAAATTCAGTGAGCAGGGCAACGACGAGGAAGACAATGTAGAAAATCAGTAGAAAAATGCCATAGACTCGGCTCAGGTGAAAACACTGAAGAGGAACCAGTATGAAGGAGAAGACGAGAGACAGACCCAGTGCTCCTGAGAGAACCCAGCACAGCATCCCTTCTGGCTCCAGCTGACCACACAACAGAACACAGATCAGACTCCGTCACTCATCTATACTGGAATATTCAACTGACTAGAAGCTTGCAACATATGATATCCATCCAGTTACATGTATATTACATTGACATTGTATATAATATATAGAGAGTGAGACATACCATCACAACATTATTTTTATTCTGAAAGATTTGCAGCAGGCAGCCCAGACCCACACCAAACAGCATGTCTTAATGCAATGTTAAAGGCATATGAAGTGTGGTTATGGCTTATGGTAATGTACCAGGATATTTACAATCCTGTAAATATATAGTATGATTAAATCTGTTGATATATGTTAATGCACATACACAAAAAGGATAGCTTTTAAAAAAAAGCATATGTTAAAAGATACTAAAGATAATGCCTCCGAAACAGGCAGAAATGGCCATCCGTGGGTATCCCTGACGGGCTATAGTAATGTCTGCAAAGCAATCTGTCAAGATACACAAATATTACACATGGTCTAACAGAGATAAAAAAACATAATGGTGTATAATATCCCATTGGTGTGTAAAGCCATCAAACACTATCGCATGCATTACATTAGTACTTAACAGTGCCAACAAAAATAAAACCATACAATCTAGCATCTGTAAAATTATTTTAATTTAATTTCAAGTTATAGAATATTGGCTATGAGCAAAAATAAAAATAATAGGAAGATAATGTGCCGTTTGTGGTTTTTAACGTTGTGAGTGCATACCTCCAATGCTGTTGCCCCAGGCTAACAAGGTGAGACCCAGTACAGTGTTGCTGAGACTGAGAACAATCCCCAGCAGGTGCAGCACACTAACAATCTCAGACGCCACAGAGCTGATCCACAGCGCACTGACCACAAAACCTAGCAGAGAATAGAGCTACACACACACAGCAATAGAACAAATTAAACATTTTAAACACTAAATTAATACACTTTGTTTCAGCAAGGATGCATAAAATGTATTAAAATAGACAGTAAAGACATTTCAAATGTCTATACTATAATTTATATTACAAATAAACTGTGTTCTTTTGAAAGATCTACTTAAAGTTAAAAAAAAAGTTATGGTTTCTCAAAACATATTAATCCACACATGCTTTCAACATGAGTAATGGCTGCTGAAAATTCAGCTGTCATCACAATAATAAATTGAATACATTTTAATTTATATTTAAAGAAATAGATCACCTAAGAAATGAAAATTCTGTCATCATTTACTCACCCTCATGTTGTTCCAAGTTTCTGTCTTATGTTGAACACAAAATCATACACTTCATGGCCCCCATTAACTTCCATAGTATTTATTTCCCTACTATGGAAGTCAATGGGGGCCGACAACTGCTTGATTACCAGCATTCTTCAAAATATCTTCTTTTGTGTTCATCATAAGAAAGAAACTTACAGGTTTGAAACAACATGAGGGTGTGTAAATGACCATTTTCATTTTTGAGGTGAACTATTACTGTTTTTACTGTATGATCAAATAAATGCATAAGAATATAAGAATTGTCTTTAAATGGGTCATATGATGCGATTTCAAGTTTTGCTTTCTCTTTGGAGTTTTACAAGCTGATTGTGTATAGATAAGATCCCTGAAGTTGCAAAGACTAAAGTCTTAAAACTAAAGAGATATTCTTTAAGTTAAGACTGCCACGCCCCCTAAAACGGCTCATTCAAACACGCCCCCACGTGTCTACGTCACAGTGTGGAAATGTGGATGTGGAAATATTTGCGTAATGCCGCCCAAATGTTCACACAAAGAAAGAAGGCGTGGTTTCAGTAAGCGCAGTAGTGTTGATGCAAGCAGTCATGTCAGGGAGATGCTGTGTTTCTAGGCGAAAGAAAAAGCACTTTATTTCGCCTTCTGAAAGTAGATGCATTTAGGAATCATTAAGATTACTTACAACAGAACAGCAATGCATTTTATGGACGACAGTTTCGTGAACCTAGGAGAGGAGGTAATTTTGACTTTGCTATGAAAATCTGGCGCTTCTGAATCAGCGACTTTATGTTTTGTTATTACTTTAACTATTTGCTATTGACTGTTCAAATGAGTTTTGCACGTCGTGTGTGTGTGTGTGTCAAGAGAGAGAGAGTCACAGCTGCAGCATTGTGTGTGTGTGTGTGTGTGTGTGTGTGTGTGTGTGTGTGCTCGCGTGTGTGAGAGGGATAAAAGGTCACACAACCCGCAACTTGTGTGCAAACACATATGAGCATCATCACTGTGTCTGTCAGGTGACTCTGTTTCCCTCTCAGGCTTGAACTGATGGTAAAACTAAGGACATTATTAACGGTCTTTACTTTCATTTTGAAAGCTGAAGCTCAAGATTATAGTAAGGGGTGTTACATTTCCGACGCAGCTTGTGATGCTCGGCCAATCACAATCCACTGGGTCAGTTGGCCAATCAGAGCAGACTGTGCTTGTCGGAAGGAGGGACTTTGTAGAAAATGAAGCATTTGAGAGAGGCGAGGCATAGAGGACCTACAATAATGTACAGTATTTGAAAAATAAAGTGTTTTTTGAACATTAAAACATGCCAACATATTCTGTTAAACCAAATACACGAAATAATGATCTTTGAAAAAAGCATCATATGACCCCTTTAAAAAAAGAAGAAGATTCATACAAAGTGATATCTAGGAGGATGCTCATTTGTGGTAGTGAAGAAGACTATGCCAGAGAGGAAGACTCCAATGCAGAGTACAAGCACCCACACTGGAACTTCTCCTTCAATGAGCAGCAAGCCATCTTGAATGAAAGAGAAACATTGTCTGTTTCAGTCACGTGCTTTAGAGAACATGAATTGATTACACAATATCTGCATGAACAGCATTTATATCTTTTCACATACAAAAGGAATTTCAGTTCATCTGACAGAATGCAGCAGGTGCATTAAAGCGACAAATGACATAATTGTACTTTTGATATGCACATAAGAGATTGCTGTTGAACAGGTTTAGTTTCATGGTTCAAGTAAAAATGCCAACTGACTTACACTTTCCCGACTGGAAGGTAAGCACACAGATCAGAGGCCCAGTGATTATGTGAAGACAGTTCAGAGGGCGTTTCCAGTTGTGATCCTCCTTATCTGTGTCCACCACAGGAACTGTCAACAATAATAGCACTTCTACAGGCACCTGACACAGTCAGACAGACAGGAAAAAGGGATCTTCATCTTAAAATTACATAGGCAAGCATATTAGATTCAAACAATCCAACCATTGGACGATTACACAAGTTTATTTTAAACAATAGTTTACTAGAAGAATGATTACTTATTTAGAACCTGAAAGTGAATGCACGTGTTTTAACCTTGATCACTTTGAGGACTTTGGCACTCCAGTGCTGTCTCCTCCAGGTCCGACTATCCACCGGGTTAATGGCATTCAGGAAGATCTGAGCAGAGGATTGAGTGTAAGGCAGCAAAGGCTCATACTCCCCTTCATCTGAAACACACACACAAACACATATATATACACTGTATGTATATGTGTGTATATACAGTATCTCACAGAAGTACTCGCATGTTCTGCGATGCGCATCCCAGACTTCACGTATACGTAATAACGTTGAAAAGGTCAAGCTTGACGTAGGCGGAAGTACCGAGTCAGTGTTTACAAGTTGAACGTGCAAATACTATGTCAAATGTAATTTACAAAAAAGGGAGTTAAAGAGTTTAAAAGGTAAAATAAAGATGTCGGACGATTTTTAACTTGGAGTTGATGAGATGGAGCCTATGTCAAGCGTGACCTTTTAAACATCATTACGCATTACATGAAGTCTGGGACGCGCATCGTAGAACAGAGCAAGGCGAGCATTTGTGTTTATAAAGCATATACATTTATTTATTTATTTGTAAATGACCGATAGTTTCGCTAGATAAGACCCTTATTGATCATGTGGTATCATTTACCCTTTGAAGCTGTACTAAAACTGTAATTTTGAGCTTCAACCGTTTGGAGTCCATTGAAACTAACTAGATGGATAAAAATCCTGGAATGTTTTAATCAAAAACCTTAATTTCTTTTCGACCGAAGAAAGAAATACATACACCTTGGATGACATGGGGGTGAGTAAATTACAAGGAAACTTTAATTTGAAAGTTAATTAATCCTTGAATGTCTAAACTGCTGGCCACAAAAGTGAGTACACCCCTAAGTGAAAATGTCCAAATTGGGTCCAATTAGCCATTTTCTCTCCCCGGTGCCATGTGACTCGTTAGTGTTATAAGGTCTCAGGTGTGAATGGGGATCGGGTGTGTTAAATTTGGTGGTATCGCTCTCACTCTCTCATACTGGTCACTGGAAGTTCAACATGGCACCTCATGGCAAATAACTATCTGAGGATCTAAAAAATTTTTTATTGTTGCTCTACATAAAGATGGCATAGGCTATAAGAAGTTTGCCAAGACCCTGAAACTGAGCTGCAGCACTGTGGCCAAGACCATACAGCGGTTTAACAGGACAGGTTCCACTCAGAACAGGCCTCGCCATGGTCGACCAAAGAATTGAGGGCACGTGCTTAGCATCATATCCATTGGTTGTGTTTGGGAAATAGACTAATGAGTGCTGCCAGCATTGCTGCAGAGGTTGAAGGGGTGGGGGATCAGCCTGTTAGTGCTCAGACCATATGCCGCACACTGCATCAAATTGGTCTGCATGGTTGTCATCTCAGAAGGAAGCCTCTTCTAAAGATGATGCACAAGAAAGCCCGCAAACAGTTTGCTGAAGACAAGCAGGACATGGATTACTGGAACCATGTCCTGTGGTCTGATGAGACCAAGATAAACTTATTTGGTTCAGATGGTGTCAAGCGTGTGTGGCGGCAACCAGGTGAGGAGTACAAAGACAAGTGTGTCTTGCCTACAGTCAAGCATGGTGGTGGGAGTGTCATGGTCTGGGGCTGCATGAGTGCTGCCGGCACTGGGGAGCAACAGTTCATAGAGGGAACCATGAATGCAAACATGTACTGTGACATATTGAAGAAGACATGATAACGACCCCAAACACACCTCCAAGACGACCACTGCCTTGCTAAAG
This sequence comes from Ptychobarbus kaznakovi, assembly GCA_027422405.1. NCBI lineage: Eukaryota > Metazoa > Chordata > Actinopteri > Cypriniformes > Cyprinidae > Ptychobarbus > Ptychobarbus kaznakovi. The sequence continues at coordinate 16,488,406 of CM049798.1, forward strand.
AAGCTGAGGGTAAAGGTAATCTGTGAGGTATCCTCAAACGGAAGATGGAGGAACCCAAGGTCTCTAACATCCACCAGCTCCGTGATGTCGTCATGGAGGAGTGGAAGAGGACTCCAGTGGCAACCTGTGAAGCTCTGGTGAACTCCATGCCCAAGAGGGTTAAGGCAGTGCTGGAAAACAATGTTGGACACTTTGGGCCCAATTTGGACATTTTCACTTAGGGGTAAACTAACTTTTGTGGCCAGCAGTTTAGACATTAATGGATGTGTGTTGAGTTACTTTGAGGGGACAGCAAATTTGCACTGTTATACAAGCTGTACTCTCACTACATAACATTGTAGCAAAGTGTCATTTCTTCAGTGTTGTCACATAAAAATATAATAAAATATTTACAAAAATGTGAGGGGTGTACTTACTTCCGTGAGATACTTATCTATATCTATCTATATATATATATATATATACAGTGCTCAGCGTAAATGAGTACACCCCCTTTGAAAAGTGACATTTTAAACAATATCTCAATGAACACAAAAACATTTTCCAAACTGTTGACAAGAATAAGTTTTATATAACATCTGTTTAACTTATAACATGGAAGTAAGGTTAATAATATAACTTGGAGAACAACATTTTCAGTTTTACTCAAATTAGGGTGATGCAAAAATGATTACACCCCACTGTTTAACAATTTAACAAGAATTCAACCACAGGTGAGTCTAATTATTCATTACACAGGTGACAGTTGACTATAAAAGGGTGTTACTTAAAGAAAACCCCTTCCCATTTCATGCTGTCAGCAATGGCACCACATGGAAGAGAAATGTCACAAGACCTGAGAAAGAAAATAATTTCTTTACACAAGAAAGGTGAAGGCTACAAGAAGATCAGCAAAGCTTTACTTATCAGTCAGAATATTGTAGCAAAAGTGGTACAAACATTTTAAAAAGATGAACTGCAACCATCTCACAGAGACGTCCAGGTCGTCCACGGAAGTTAACACCTCGTCAGGAGCGTCTTCTGATGAGAAGGGTGAAGAAAATCGACATGCAAGTTCACTGCAGTTATCTAAAGTAGAAAGCCAAACCGGGGTGACTATTTCCCGTGACACACTACGGCGTACACTGCAGAGGAATGGCATGCATGGGTGCCGACCACGAAAGAAGCCTCTCTATACTGAAAGAGAAGATGCTACCATCACTCCGTGCCCTTGGTCGTCGTGCACTTTTCCAACATGACAATGATCCTAAACACACATCTAAGGCCACTGTTGGATTTCTGAAGAAGAACAGGGTGAAAGTGATTCAGTGGCCAAGTATGTCTCCTGATCTGAACCCAATCGAACACCTATGGGGAATTCTGAAGAGACAAGTTGAGCATCACTCTCCATCCAGCATCCAATCTCTAAAATGCCTAGAAGACTTGGTGCTGTCATTAAAAATCATGGAGGCCATACAAAGTACTAGATTTAGTAGTTTTTGTTGTGGGGTGTACTCATTTTTGCATCACCCTAATTTGAGTAAAACTGAAAAATGTGTAATCTAAGTTATATTATTAACCTTACTTTCATGTTATAAGTTAAACAGATGTTATATTAAACTTAGTCTTGTCAACATTTTGGAAATGGTTTTTGTGTTCATTGAGATATTGTTTAAAATTTTACTTTTCAAAGGGGGTGTACTCATTTACGCTGAGCACTGTATATATATATATATTATATATATATATATATATATGTGTGTGTGCCTACATACACCAACACATACATACATGCAAGATTTTCACACAGATAAACACGGTTACACCACACAGTACTTCCTTAAAGATGCAACATCCTCTCTCACTTTCACTGTTACCAATGCAGAATACTTTTTTTTTTTTTAATACAGAATACAACACACACTTGCAAAGTCCGGTAATTATGAAAGTCTGTGGTGTTGAAAACAATCATAAATGAAACATAGTTTTAAGTTGAGAGGAAGTGACCCACCGTGTGCTTGTATGCTGCCACTCTGAATTTCTCTATATGAATCAGATGGGAGATTCTCTTCTAAAAGTCAAGAACAGCCTTTATTAATCTCTGCCCAGTGATCAGATTAACACTGCTGTTCATTTCATAAACTTCAATAGCACTTTATTTAAATAGACAGAGCTTCGAGTTTGCATTGTTGTGAGCACTATATCTGAATGTGTGAAAGCTTAGTGCAGTTAGCTCATATTTTACTGGATGGGAACAAGTACTAAAGTAAGTAAAGCTCAAGTCATCAAAAACAATAATTTTGTGAGTTTACAACACATTTTGACTTTACCTTAAAAGAAAAATGGTCACTCCTCATACAGGAATTTAAATGAAATGTAATGAAATAAAAGAGGGTAGAAATAGTGTGGTGTGATCAGTGCTGAGAAGACTGCAGTCTCTTTACCTTGTTCTCTGCCTGTGGTCTGGGCCGATCCATTTAGCTGATGCTTCTGACGATTGTATATGTATGCACTCACAATCACAGTCAAAACATATGCAATATACAACCCAAGATAACCTGTGGAGAACAGAAATATTGATAGAAAGAAAGAAATATCAATCATATCCATATATTATAAATTAAAGTAGAAGGAAAACATTTGTCATTTTCCTAAATTAATTAAATTATGGTATAAATCTGAAGCGTATAACGGTTATCGGACCCACGGCTTCTCCCATGGAAATATGGCCTTTATATAGGATACTGAAGGTCCAAAACACAGCTGCCATGTAGAAAATGACATCACGAAGGAATGGACGGGACGCCACAGTGAAAGGCTTGACCAGAGCAATGCTTCCAGCTACCACTGTTGTAACAAAGATTCCCGCTCCTAGAAAAGAAAAAAAAATCTAATTAGGCAAATTTTTTTTTTTTTAAGGATTTATGATTCTGTTTAAAAGAATTAAAGATGAACTGTGTAATTTCTGCAGCACCCAATGGTGCAGTACATAACTATATTTCAAACACTTCCCCTGTCTGCCATTGTTCAGGCAAAACAAATGGTCCCAAGGCTATATGGTTGGACCACTTGCATGACTCAAGCAACCTGCAACTGTACAATTCAGTTTAGTGCCTTTATTGGTTGGGAATTGCAGTTTAAATATTAATACTCCAACACATGTCCTTGATGTGTGTGTGGGTGTATGTTTAACAGATCTGATCTCTCACCAAACAGTGCTCCAACAGCAAGACCAGCAGTCTGAGGGTGGGAGAAAGCAGCCATGGCACTGAACACATCTGGAGCCCCATTTCCAAGTGCCAGGAACGTTACGCCCTGTTCTACTCAGTCACGGAAAACAATGGGGGAAAAAATGGGACCTATACAACCTTTTCCAGCAATCAAAACACAAACTCACCACTGAGGATTCCACTCAGTCACACATACAACACACCACTCTCAGTCATGCACAGACTTTAAATGGCACAAACACACTTTGAAAACACTTCACACCCATGACCAAACTTAAAGGAATAGTTCACCCAGTTGATGGCCCCCATTGACTTCCATAGTATTTTTCCCCTACTATGGATGTTACTGGGGGCCAACAATTGTTTGATTACCAGCATTCTTCAAAATATCTTGTTTTGTGTTCAACATAAAAAAATAATTTATACAGGTGTGTAACGACATGAGTAAACGATGAAAGCATTTTCTTTTTCGAGGTGAACTATTCCTTTAAGAACACAAACAGTACCCGAGTGTTAAACAAACACTACCCAGGATGACACAGTCAGTGTATGACCTAGCAAAAGTCTAATAATTTGATATGTCTAGTTGTTTAGCATGCTGTAATATACCAGGACCCAGGAGTTTATCACTTATGTGGTTGATAAGGACACAGCAGGAGTAATTAACCTTCTCAGCCTATGTAATATGACGACAAATTACAACGATCGGCTGATCAGCCACACTTCAGGTATTTAAAGGATACAGCCACATTATGAGTCAGTCTCAGTGTGGAGCAAATGGCTGAGAGGTTTGGACAGAAACTGAAAAAAAATAACAATAATCAAAATACATATTATAAATCATATACATTTAAACTTTAATTTCTGTTCTTTATAGAACAAATTCTAAATACATCTAAATACATTTCGCAACAAAGACACATTTACTAACTTTTTGACCCTAAAAAAGCAGAACCTTTTTAAAATAGAGACCCAACTCTAAATTCTCCAGATAAACGAAAGACATTGTCTCTGTCACATGAGTAAATACAGAAGTGAAACCTAGGTCATGGCCAAAGACTCAGCTCTATTGATAGTGTTAGGAGATCACAAAGGAATATACACGTTTCTAAAGTGCTGCAATTATTGTTTTTACATTTTAATCAGTTATAATTTTAATTGCATGACAGTCCTAATTATCAATGTAACTGCATAGTGCAACTGGAATACAATGTGAACATACAAACACACCAATTCATATTTACTTTAAAAGTAAAGATTACACAATTTTTTTTACTTTTCGAGGTCAGGCTAATTTGTCAGGCTCAGTTATACAAGTTGTGAAGCATTAATAACATGGATAAAAGGAAGTCAATGGTCATCATTACAAAAAATGACCAAAAGATTTGTGCGTGTTATGCAAAAGAAAGTCAGTAATGCGGGTCTGTAATGACATGGGGTGAGTAAATGTGGTGAACTCTCTCTTTAAGGCAGAACTGACCACCAAATACAAGCCAATAAATAACCCTTATAATTCTCTCAAATTAACCACTCACAAGTCTGATGCAATTAGCCCAAGAAGAAGGAACAGAGCAAACAACCAGATGACCTGACAGAAATAAAAGAAAAGAGGGAAGGAAAGAGAAAACGTGAGTTACTTTAACAACATGCAGAACCAAAGAGATACACAACCAATACAAAATCAGATTACACATCCTGGATGATGCATTATCATTTGTTTCAGTTGGATATGTAAACAGAAACATGTCACACTCCACAAATAAACTTACACAATAAAATTAAATGTATTGGTAAGTAGACAGTTTAAAAAGTAAACTGAGTTTGGTGACTGAGCTAAATGTGTTCTTACATAGAGTGTGATGGCTAGGGGCAGCAGATTAGGTGGGAAGAGGCAAAAGGTGACCACAGGGTACTTGATGAATCCTTCATCTGAAGTACAGCCCGGTGTATTCTTCACAAACTCACATCTCTGACTGGCAGACAGGTTCATCACCACATCACACTGCAACACAGATCAACAAATGCAGCTGTGCAGGTTCAATGCCGATAGTCAAACAGCACCGCATTGAATTTATATAACACAAACATTAATGACAGATAATGTACACGTCTTTTTGACTTGATCGCGCATTTTCAGAGATGTTTTGTCCCGCTCACCTCGTCTCCATTATGGTTTGGTGTATCTTCTTCTCCAGGTATGTCTGAACGCCAGACATTCCCATGAGGTACGAGGTGTGTGTTGGACACGTAAACAGATTTCTGGCAGCTGACACGATCCCATTGCAGAGCAACGGTGCAAAACAACACTAAGAGCAGAGCACGCATTTGTAAGCTGATACATACTACTTTAACCTAACATTGCTTTTCAGTGGTCAACACTAGCAATTGAATTGTGGTAACTTAGATCGACGGCAACTTTCGAGGTCCGTTTCGCTCGGCTCTTGTCTTCAGTGTGATAAACTCCATGTATTTAGACGCTGTGAATCACAATCTGTGGTTGGATCTAAAACAACACGGGGTTACACATTCTGACACAAGAGAGAGTCGAGTATGAAATGTATCAGCCTGTGTCAGGTCATTCCAGTACTTCCTATCGGTCTTTATCAGTCACGTACGTTTATTATGTGTGACGTCACCTGACAAAGACAACAAACAGCGTGTATACTCCCTCCCTCTGTCCTGAGGTTAAAGAGACATTTCACTCTTTTCTACTTAAAGGGGTAGTTCACCCAAAAATTTAAATTCCGACATCATCATTTACTCACCCTCATGTCGTTTAAAACCAAGACTTTCATCATCGTCGAAACAGAGCCTTAAGGAACATGGTGGTGGAAATACATTATGTGAGGAGCTTTTTTTATTATTTCGCAAAACTGTGGCTTTTTCGCAAAACTGTGGCTTTCTCCTTAAGAAATGTAGAGTTTGTTTACAAAATGTTTGCATTCCCCAAGAATATTTGTTCCTTCACAAAAGCAATTTATTTATTTTTTTCACCATTTTTTTATTTTTGGTTTTATGGGCTAAATGTCACTTTCTCTGTCTGTGGACTTTTAAACTTGGCTTATAAGTTTGTATTTGTAATGTCGTGTAACCAACAGTTGGTCAATGATATTTTAAGCAGTATTAAACTGTGGCTCTTTTATTTACTTTTTCCCTATTTAAACCTGTTTTTAAGAGGGAACTGTTTTAAATATTATTTTTTAAAACGGTTTTGTTTTGGGCTAATTTTGATTAAGAAAATAAATGTTACAAAATTGCAAAATTTTCAACGTACATGCAAGTGCATCCCTTTCTGATGAAACATCTTAAACCAGCCAAATGCTTGCTAGTGTTATTCAAGCTGGTGTCCCAGCCTGACCAGTGGAAATGTTTCCATAAGCCCTTTAAAACCCGCCATCAGTCCAGCTGGACCGGACTGGGAGACAAGCTTAGACCAGCAAAACTGTATGATTTGCAAGCAAGTCATTTCACAATGTATTCACATTTCAGCAAGTCAGAAGGCTGAAATGTGAATACATTCACGAGAGAGCAACCTTCTGACACTCAGTAAAGTTTGATGATCCAGGTATATTTCTTCACCCCACTCACTTTGACCTTTATAAAATCGTACTTGTAAACTAGAAGACATGTATCTGAGAGCAGCCCTTTGACATTCTCTAAAGTTTCATTATGCTATGTCAAAATCATTTGGAGTTAATCTATGATTTATTGGGCTCGGCTCAGTGAATAGTGTGAATAATATAGATTTCAACCACTGGGCTCACTGCCACATACTCTAGCTATACTTTGTCTCCAAACTGTCTCATTTATTTAGGTTGATATATTTGGGGGCAGTGCTAGGTAGTAACGGATTACATGTAATCAGGACTGAGCTAAAAAAAGAGTGTGTTAAAAAAGCATGGCTTGTCTCATCTTCTTTTATGAGAATCAGTGAGTTTGGGGGATCTGGTTGCTCACGCATACAGTCATTGCAAATGAGAAGGGTCGTGTCATCACTCTGATCAAACAGCTGATGAAACAAACTGGGGGCCAGTTGCTTTAACACAACCCATATGTTTAGACTGTGACTAAAGAACTAGTCTGACCAACTAGCAATTAGCAAAAGGGTCATTTTTTTTACTTTTCAGATTCAAATTAGACCAATCTACAACTGATTTAAATGTTATGACCAGGCTTAAAGAAAATAATCAGACTGCAAACTAATATTATTTATAATACAGTTGGGAATATGGTTTTCTTGATCTGATGAAGGCATTAAAAGATCTGTAGCATTTCCATGACACGATTGGTATTGGTTTTTGTAGGAATAAACAAAACACCTGACCAGACTGTTTGGTCTGGTCAAGATGGTACTTTCATTTACAGTATCTCAACGGCCAAAATTAGCCCGTCAAAAATTACCTAAGCAATTACTTCACACCATCCAGCGAGTTTGTATCTCTGCATATGTTTCTCTGAGCGCTATAGCTGGGGCTGAAGGAGTTAATGTGGAAGCGTTAATGGGTAAAATTGGTTTGATGTCATGTCTTAACTATTTCAGGATCGTTTCTATCGGGGTTGGACTGGCAGCACCAATTGGGGTCTCAAATTGGGATCATTCATAGAGACACATCTAGCATCAAACCCACCACACACACAGTCATGCACACATGTCCACATGCACACATGTGTACACACATGTTGATGACAGCTTTGACACCATCCTCTTCCCCCCCTTGGAATTAGAAGCCCGCTGGGTCTACTAAATGAAAGGTCCACCAGGCTTGATGGATATAGTTTCTCCTGAGGATGACGAGTATATTTTTGGCTCATGTCGTGAATTGTCTGCAATTGCTACACTGCAGTGGTGTTTAAAATATATTGCTTATGGATTGAAGGCGCAGAATAGTAGCATATGGACCTGCAAGACAACATGTACATACAAAATGTAGATATTTAGGAACATATACGTTTGCTCTGTGAACTCCAAACACTTAACTGTTGTGCCAAACAATTGACTATTAATGTTTGGAATATGGTTCCGGTGTTGACAGTTAAGAATCTTTTTTTTTTCACATGGAAGATCTATATTGCACCAAACTGCCTGTTTATAATTGATTTCTTAAGTATTTGAATCTGTTAAATTACTTTTGTACTTTAAAATTGGTCACATCATAATTTTAATGGACAACATGCAAGACCATAACCAAAACTCTATTAGTGTGCTCTGAAAATTACATAATTAAATAAAATGATACTGACCCACAGAAACAGACAGTTATTCATGTCAAAGTAGATGTGTGTTTAGTTCTTCATGTTGCTTGTTAAACTAGATGTGTGTTTTTGGTTGAATGTTTTGTCTCCTACAGTGATTTATGCTTTTCAGAGCGCAGTAACTCATTAGGATACTGAGTAAAGTAAATAAGCAATAAAATAAGAAAAATTATCTTGAAAGCAAGGGTTATTTATATGTGTGAGGCTGGGAGGGGTAATATTGGCTTTCAACAGCATGAAGTCTCATTGGTCTGCACCGGATACTAATTCCATAAAGAGTTAAAGGGTTTTGCTGAGCCATCACAGAATGCTATCAAAACCCTCTTTCAGTACAGAGACTGCCTGCACTTCCTGGTCTGTCCTGTTACCCAGATTTTCATAAAGGTGAGAGGTTTCGGACCTGTTACATATGCTGTATAATTGTTGGATGTGTTTTAAGATGGCTGTATATATTTTTTGCATAACTTTGAAAGTTCAACAAAGAGAGGAACTCGCACACATAATGGTAGAAGATTTCTTACAAAAAATCATGTGAGCGGTATCCTCTCCTTATTGAACTTTGGTATGTTTTTTTTTAGTTTACACTCTAAAAGTAATTCTTAATTTTTACAAAAGTTTATAAGGCATTTTTCAATTCTATAAGGCAAAGATATATATATATATAATATTTTTTTATTACTATATAGATATGTTTTATGAGATGGGCATTCAAAGCAAAGAGATATGTTTAATTGTAAGCCTAAGCATCCTCTTGCATGCTGTGTTTCAAGCAGAGTGTGTAGTCTTTGATCAGACACTTAAATTCAAAGTGAAGAATCCTCTTTGGAGTAACCAAAAAAATGTCCATATATTATCAAGATAACATAATTTGGGTAACATAGAGAAGCTGAGGGAACACTATGTGCTAACATTTCAATAACCCTGAAATCTGAGGCTTCAGTCAATCCATCACCTCTGTTCATCACCGCAGTTACGCTCCAGTTATAGATCTTGAGAAATTCTGGACATATGAGTTTTAGGAATTTTGAGAAAAAGAAGTTGTATTACTTTGAGGATATTGCATACTGTTACTGAGAGAGAGGAGGAAGAACGAGGCAGCCTCTGTATAACTGATCTGTTGCCTGATACAGTTTCTGATTAATGTATTTAGCCCTTTGCTCTTGATACAACACTTTGGATAAATTTACACACAGATATCAGCTTTCTGCTTCACTCCCATTTATGTCACAGGCCGCTAAAAGATAGTACTGGGTGAAACATAGCAGCATAGCCCTTTTGACTCCACCCAGATTTATTTTTAAAATTTTACACCAAAAACATCAGTAAGTTCATGTCATTAACTAAATAGCTGTAAAAAATGTAATACATGAGTTGCTTAACATTACCATGGGCATCATGTTGATTAAATACTCTATTCAGCAGCTGTCTGCATTATATGGGCAGCACATATTCCTTTTTAGTCAGTCAGTTTTTGGTGTAAAATTATTTATACATGAGTGAATACAGAAGTGAATTACTTCATTAACTGACAAAACAGCCACTTGATATTCTTGCGTGTGATTGCTGGGAAGTTCTTTGTGTAACGAATTAGAGTGTTAATTGAGTGTGACTTGTTTATAGCTGTAGTTTACAGTGTTGAAAGTGATGACTGTTGATAGCAGTGTAGTAACTGAATAAGGAGTGTATGTGATGAACGCAGCTGAGAGGAGATCAAATGTTTCTACTTGACTGCAAACCAGCTTGTCCAGGGTCTCATTAAGCGCAAGTCTAAGTAACATACGAGCTAGAGAGAAGTTGACTCTCACCAAAAGACAACATGTAAAACATGGTTTATCATTTGCTCGATATGTTGACCATCAAACAATGCTTGGACAATTACTTTTCAGGACAGTCTTACCCTGTTCTTTATATTTCCTAACAGAAGAGCACAACAAGCCTGCCATCATGTCTGAGTAAGTTTGTAAACACATCTTCAACTGGAAATCTCACAAGTCAATCACTAATACATATACAGTGCTAAAGTGTTGAAATATGCTATTTCTCTCCTAAAATCCTAACAGAAAAAAGATGAGCTCAAGCCGTCGGCACCATCTCAAGGTAAACATGAGCATCTGAGTCTGTTTGGTTTGTGTTTACTCTAGAGATGTGTGCTATGTTGAATCTATCTTTTCCTCATTGATTGTTCTAGAGTGTGATACTGGGTATAGCCAAGGATCTGTTGACGGCTGAGGAGAAGCGGGTAGAAGAGGAAAGAGCTCAATATATGGAGGAGAAATGTCCTTCTCTATCTCTGCCTGGCTCATCGCAGGAATTACAGGTACACATGCACAAAGTCTTTTATTATTATGGCAGTATTTTACTCTGTTATTAAATGTTTTCTACCACTATGGTCAGGATCTGTGCAAAGAGCTTCATCAGAAGATTGATACAGTGGACGAGGAGAGATATGACCTGTCTCTTAAAGTGGCCAAGAGCGAAAAAGAGGTTTTAAACGCATGGATTCTGTTTATCCTTCATGGGCTTGACTTTCAGCAAATAACACTGTGTGTTTTTTAGATTGAGGATCTGAAGATAAAGGTTCAGGACCTGATAGGTAAATTCAAGAAACCCGCTCTTAAGAAAGTACGCATGTCTGCTGACACCATGCTGCAGGCTCTGCTGGGCTCCAAACACAAGGTGTCTCTGGATCTGAAGAGCCAACCTCAAACAGGTCAAGAAAGACGTCAAGGAGGAGGTGAGCGCACACTACGGCAATAAAGAAACCCACACTTGCCAAAGTAATTATTATTTTGAATCTTGAAATTCTTTTGTGAATTATTTTAGGAGAAGGATGCAGTGGGAGACTGGCGTAAGAACATTGAGGATAAGGCTGGCATGGGTGGCAGGAAGAAGATGTTTGAATCCGAGGCTTAAACAGGCAGCCGTTTTACTTTTGGAGTTGATTTCTGGTGGACTTTCTGTTGTCACTGTTGCAAAGGTCGCTGTCAAAAAAGTGCTTTTACATCCAAACTACTCATCCAACAAACCAACAGTAACTAAGCTAATCATAATACTCAGAATGTTATGTACTACATGAGTGATGATCCATGAACTCACCTTAACAAATAAAAGTAGTAAAAGAAACTCTGCCATCTGATCTGATCATTCCTCATAATTCCCAATTCCTTTGATTTCTCTCATCATTCCCCATTCCTCTCTGATTTCCTTATCTTTTTCTTACCCTACTAGCAAAAACAGTCATCCTCATGTCATTTCTCTTTTCTCTTTATCTTCACTCACTAAAAGATTTTAATTCTGCTGCAATACATTTTACATTTTTCAGCAGTCATTTTTACATTATAACTGAACTAATATCATAAATCATGGTGCTTATTGCTGAATGAGACCAGACTGAGCGAACAAAGATGAAAAGTGTTCTGCTGCTTAACTTAAGCTCTTCCCGTTTTTCCTTCCCTGTATGATCAACAAATGTACTGAACTTACTTCTCTGTCTGTTTGTTTGGTAATAAGGGGAGATCAGTGGATGAAATTAAGCATGTGTGTACGTATTATGTTTATATCATGAATCTAAGCAGTGCTATTGTGTGAAATGCAAGGGAAAAAGCTATCCCTCAGTCGGCTAGTGCGGGATCGGATGCTGCAGGAAGACGTCTCCGCAGCATCCGATCCCACACTAGCCGACTGAGGGATAGCTTTTTCCCTCAGGCTATCAGGACAATGAACAATCAGACATAATACACCCTACTGCATACTCCCACTTTACGGCATGCCATGCACTGCACTTTAACACAGTTCAACTGGACTACACACACACTGCACTAAACACAACCTATCTGCTACCACTGGATACCATCAAATATACATCCATGACATTGCGTATCCAGGATTATGTATAATCTGTTGCACCTTCGCATATTATTGTGTGTATATATGTGTACATAATGTAGAATGTGTATATACTGTGTATTGATAACTGTAAGTATGTCTAATAGTACACTGTGTGTACTGACTATATGTATATGTATTCTGCACATTGTCTTCTGTATAAGTTTGTAAGTATGTACTGTCTATATGTAAATAGTTTTTTCACTGTCTGGAGCACGCTCTCAAGAATTTCACTCACTAAGGCACATGTGCTGTGGTGATGTGACAATAAAAGTGATTTTTGATTTGAAATGGTTACAGGATTCTGATTACCCAGTAATGAAGAACAGAACAGCAGCCTCTGAGATGTGACTGAGAGGCCCAGTGGGTAAGTGATTCGAACAAGTGTGTGTGTGTGTGTGTGTGTGTGTGTGTGTGTGTGTGTGTGTGTGTGTGTGTGTGTGTGTGTGTGTGTGTGTGTGTGTGTGTGTGTGTGTGTGTGTGTGTGTGTGTGTGTGTGTGTGTGTGTGTGTGTGTGTGTGTGTGTGTGTGTGTGTGTGTGTGTGGTGTGTGTGTGTGTGTGTGTGTGTGTGTGTGTGTGTGTGTGTGGTGTGTGTGTGTGTGTGTGTGTGTGTGTGTTAGAAAATGGCTTTGTCTGTCTTAACACAATTCATTCACAAGATGTTTTATCTTCCAGAAACGACAGGTCGGGGGGCTTGGAGTTCCAAACTGCATGTGGGAGTATACAGCCACAAGACAGTCTCACCTTATCAACATGCTAAACTGTGATGATGTCAGCGTGGGCAGGCAATGGCCAGAGCTTCATTATTGCGGATGGATTTTAAAAGACGGAAGGTGCTACATGCATGTGGTGGGGAAGACAGCTTCCTGGGTTTTAAAAGAAAGACCAATGGGGAAAGCTGGATGGACGAGAACAGGGATTCTGTCATCAGACTGGCCAGACTTAAACCTATGCTGGAAGGACAGCTACTGAACTGAAGTTGGACCTCTCACTACCAGCCTGTAGAGGACTCTGATGCAGTCAAGAGGACCCATCTGTCTCATGGAAGCCAGCACAGCTGCACCATAACGGTGTGTCAAGACTGGCCATTGTTCACTTCCAAACGACCTATAACATCAAGCTGGATAGACTCTCTTGTCTAGCTAAAGAACAAAATATGTGTACTCTCAGTACCAGTCTAAAGCTTCATGAAACAGTTCTGATGCAAAAAGTCTGAGGACCCACTGTGCGGACCACTGTATCACACACTATCTACAGCAATGAATCAGTGAGGAGATTCTACTTTTCTGGTAAAAGCACGTCTTCAGGTTCTTCCTACAAAGTACCACTTATCACTGTGGTTTCCTCCATCCATTCCCCCCTCTGTTGCACCTGCCCCCTCCAACACCTGGAGTCAGTAGCCCACATCATGAACAGTTGTTCATCACATTTAAAGGATATATACTGCTAGACATGACAGACCTGTGGAGCTATTGCTGCTCAGATTCCTGCGTGGCTGATGAAGATCACAAAACACTACAGGAGTACAGGCTGAATGGTTTAGTCTAAAGCTTCACCTGCAAAACTTTTCTAGTTGAAAACTGCCCTGTGCGGACCCACTACACCAGATATCGTATAACATCTCTCAGAATGGCAAAACAGTTACACTATTTGACCATGTATCATGTGAGGAGATTGTTTATGGAGGATTTACTGCTCTAAGATTTCTGAATATCAGTCATTGATAATCGACGTTGAGAACCTTGGTACAGTTCTTCCTAGAAAGTACCACTTATATTGTGCTAGTGTTTGGCAGTCTGGGTCATGTACACAGGCTGGCGATCCATGACTGCCTTGCATCGGGGGCTGCATGGACTAAAACAAGGGCCTCAACACCTTGGCAAAGGTACTGCTCAGTCTCAGTAGCCCACAATCATGGAAGCATGTTTATTGTTCATCATTTAAAGATTATATACGATGTTTCCATGACAGACCTTGGAACTGTATAATCATTGCAAATGTGCTGCTGTTCCC